>OY997378.1:780911-973411 GCA_963921505.1 Phakellia ventilabrum | reverse complement strand
CTACTACATAGCAAGGATACTGTGGCTATGCAGCTTTTGCATCTCTGCACCTTGTGAGGTGTTTGGGGTCATTGGCGGGCCTTTAGAGCCCCAAGATATCCCGCCTACCTGCTAAGAACCTGACTATCACATCAGTTGGGATTCCAACAAATGGAAAATGCAAGCAAATGTTGGGTAGGCAGGGTTGGGACTGGTGGCTGAGTCTGCTGCATGCGGCTAGCTGGAAAGGTACACTTTGTGCCCCAATTGCATGTGTGAATTCGATTGCTAACCCTGTCTCCCGCCTATAGCTGCTCTGCAATCGAATTTGTTAGCTCTACATAGCTTATTTATTGTTTTAATTCACTTCTTAACAGTAATCAGTCATACATAATGCAGAACAAACTCATTAAAAATGTTCACTCATTTTAACCATCAATGCTGAAATAAAATCATCTGAGTTTACTGTATGCTACCATAAGTCGAGACTTTACAAACTCCAGTTTGCAGCTGGTTGTTTTCAGAGGCTGGATTTGAGAGGTTTGTGTAGTGGCTTGGATTCTCAAGCCTATCAGGAAGCCCCCACTGGATATCATCTGTGTCAGTCAGTGTGTGACGGCTAATTCTCAGCTTTAGGTATCTGAATATTCGATGGCATCTATAGAACACACCTGAATACACTGCTAGCTTGTATGCTGAATATGCAAAAAAAGTATAGGAAAGGTAGCATGATGAAGACAATGATAATCTCATTTGAGACTCTAAAAATATTGTACTGGTTGTACAATAAGATCTGTTGTGCAAGAGCCAGGAGCGCAGAGGCAAGGCAATCAAGGATATTGAATCGGTTGTTCCTGTAAGGACGCAGGAGAACAAACATCAGAGAACTAACACCAGATACTAAACTTCCAATGATCAACGCATATCGCCCATAGATGACTAGCACAATCAGCGCAATACGAAAAATGAAATAGAGTCCGGCAAAGTATCGGTAGTCACGTGTTCCATTTGTTCCATTCTTGTAACAACCATGAAAGACATCAGCGAATGTATGCAGTGCATGACAAGCCCAACCAGTGCAACCAATACAGCGCTGGAACCATCTCATTGGGTACAGGATGAGGAGCAGTGTGAAAGGTGCTACAAAGATGACAAGTACAAAGATAGCCAAAATAAAAAATGGAATGTGTTCAGAACTCAGGTATGGAATGGTTGCATTATGGTACACCCTGCGTGGACCGGACTGATCTCCAGTGTCATTGTGCACGGTGGTGAAACCCAGTAAACTGCATGATACAAATAAGAGTTTTGTATATGACAACAGCATAAAAGACGCAAAAGCATTAATGACTGAATTTTTGGGATTTAATCTTCTTAAAATTCTGACTTGACTAAAACATCTGCTGAATGGCCTCCACAACCACACAAGTACTCTGCAGTCTCTGTCGTGTAACTCAATAGAAACATAGGTGAGTACAATCAGAAGAAGAGGGTAAAGTGCTGGAATATAGTCTAGTGCTAGAACATGGATTTGTGATAAGGTGTTGCTTACACAAAAACGAGGAATAACATAACGGAAGAAGTCAAGATTCCAGAAACCATAAAACGTGATTAATAGTGAAGTAGGGCCTCTTCTATCATACTTTACATCACTTTCATATTGATTGACAGCAATTGAAATCAGCTGTGAGATAAAAACAAAGTAATTCATTTCAGCTGAAGTCATTTTCACCTGAAATAGTACGATAGCAAAGAAAAACAGTGTTGGTGGAAATAAAATTAGAAAGAAGTATAGTGCCCAGCCTTGGAGACTATTCCAGCACTCTAAGCAGTAGGGCTCATAAGATAGAGTTGCAACTCCCAAACCATCGCTACATCGACTACACAGTAGACCAGTTCGATTGAACTTTCCACACATGAATTCATTGATTTCAGAGACTTTAGCTGGCAGTTCAACATAGGCTTGTGTAGTATTTGGTCCATGGTGACTATTGAAGGGACATGGGCCCACATACGTGGAGTTGTGTTCACAGCTGTAAGTCATGCAATACTTATACAGCAATGAAGTCCTGTTTGATTGATCTCCACAATGTACAGCACCGGACAAGGAACTACCACACTTGCAAATGGATTCATTCGAAGTTGTGTAGGGTATAAACCAAGTTGGACACTCCTGATGGCTTTCACACTCATCCTGGGCAACGCTTAGATGAACAATAAGAAAAGCAATACAGATTACGCACTTCATTCTGTGTTCCCTATACCTGAAGCTGGTATGATCAAAATAGCATAATATGCTATTACAAGTTTTTGACATCTGAAAGACGTACTTTAAAAGCAGTTTACATAATTCCCTTGGGAAATAAATAAACCCTCAAACCAGGGAAAACTGGAATAAACCTGTATCCTAATCCAGTTAGACAGATTTCTGTGACGTTTAAGCTACATGTAAGCCTGGGGAAACTATGCATCTATTTTCGTAATAGGCTGGTTGTTGTACATGCAGATGTATCATGTTTTCCACGACCACAAAGAGGTTTAGCGCATATACACTAGGAAGGTGAAGCCCGAGTAGTGTATCCGCTAAACCTCTGAGTGTGGTATAAGTGGTTTAAACCACAGCAACATAGTGTATGGCTGACCACAAGGAGTGTATGGCTGACTCAGGGTGGTGTATGAGCACCTAGTGTATGGCTGAGCTTGCAACTTTTGTCAGCAGGCCAGCTGTCTTCTGGGATATACACTGCAGGTGGTGCCTTTGAACTATACGACTGCTGTGGTACAATTACACAAGAAACCTTTGAAATATTGTACTAGGTATATGCATTGCACAGATGAGGCCTCATGCAGAGGTATGACGTATGATAGTTAGCACAAAAGCACACCCACTATAATGTTTGGGAGCCACATCGCCTACGCAATTTCTGGATGTTTGGTGCTTCCAATTATTGCCATTTGTGGGTAGCTACTGTGCTTTCAATTGTTGCCATTTGTGACATAAAATTTTATGCGTCATAAAATCTGCCAATAATGGAAGCTTTCAGGCTGTTCAAAGGTTGCCATGTTTGGCATAAATTTTGTAATTTGTAGGTTGCTACACTGGTTTCTTTCAAGCTTATACAGGGAGACGTTTATATACTGACCCACGAAGTAGGAAACTAGCTATAAGCTATGCTGTCAGAGGTTCCCCCACTATGTTCATGGTGGTACATACCACACAGTACCAGATTCGTTATCTGCATGCGTTCAGGTTACCACATTGGTTTGTTTCTTTACATGGAGCTGTCCTGAGATGATACCCTAGTAGGAAAGTACAAGCTATACTATTCACAGCAACAGCACTCTTTTCATGGGTAACATGACCAGTACATGCTACACGTACATGCACAGCAACAGCACTCTTTTGATGGCAGTACATGCCGCTATACAGGAAACCTTTACATGGTGCTGTCTCCTGAAATATGATACCTACAATCAGATGTTGGTGTTCCTCCACTAGTCAATAGCTAGGTTGTGGGAGTACATAGAACCAGTAGCTACCTGTACGTGCCACATGGTACTAATTGTCTGTAGGTAGCTAACACAATGGTTTCTTTCAAGCTTAAACTACATGTAGGAATTTTCTGTTTTGCTTTGTTATTTTGCATGGGGTTGTCCTAAAATAAATTAATCTTTGCAACTGTGGCAATCACCATGGGTTAAATTCACCGTTTTATATTGACAGTGTACTTTCGGTAATTTTAACCCAGGGTGCTTGCCACAGTTGCAAGGATTCATCTATCCCAGACAACCCCATGCAAAAAAAAAGAACAAATAAATGGTGTCATGTAGCATGTATGTATTGGTACATGTGATTGTAGGTTATCATTTTAGGACAGTCCCAAGCATGTAAAGATTTCCTGTACAGCATGTATTTAGCATGTACTGGTCATGTACCCCATGAACCTAGGTGTTGCTGTGGATAGTACAGCTTGTAGTTTCTTATTATGTAGCTATGTTATCATTTCGGCACAGCTCCATGTAAACTGAAAGAAACCAATGTGGTAACCTGCACGCAAACAGACAACAAATTTGCTACCATACACTAGCCTCGAACCCAGGCCTTCCTCGCACAGATTTTATCTCGCAGCCGTGGAGAAAAATCGCGATTTTTCTCCACGGCTGCGAGATAAAATCTGGGCGAGAAAGGCCTGGGTTCGAGGCTAACCATACACCCCCCCCCCCTGGATCAGCCCTTGAATCAGATGTTTTGATCACACAATGTGTTGCATGCAACTGTGTACTCTAGTCAAAATACGTACTAAGTACCTACCACTGCTGGTACATGTAGCACCATCAGCTTATTCATAGTCTCCTAATTAGCTATCAGGCCTATGAATAAAGCCTTTTGTGCAAAACCCACAAGTGTTTTACTCAAACTGTGGTTTATAAAGCTGGAGATTTGTAGCGTAAGGTGGTGAAGCCAAGAATTTCAATTCAAGAGATAAAAATAATTTTTGGAAGGCCTTGTTTTGGGAATGATACAGGCCTATTATTTTAGTACTAACTCCCTAGCCTTGTTCCCAGGCTCCACTGCCCAGCGTTTTTTTGCACTTTAGAAAAACATGTGCAGTGAGCCTGGGTTCCTTTGTATGTCCTACGACGTAGGATGTGCGGTTTTGCTAAATCCAAAAACAGTTCAAGTTCGCTTTGTCTTTTGTCATCTTTGAATGTGCAACGGCTAGTCTCTAAGCGAAGCAATACTATATGTCATGTATAATTTGATTTATCAAAACCACGCACCCTGCGTCACGTACGTGACGTCGTTTGACGTACCAAGGAGCCCAGGCTCCCTGCCCGTATTTTTCCAGAGTGCACAAAATGCTGGGCATTGGGAACGAAGCTACTATCTCCCTTCTCAGAAGAATACTGTAGCCTCGTTCCCAGGCTCCACTGCCCAGTATTTTTTGCTCTTGGAAAAACACGGGCAGGGAGCTAGGGCTCCTTGGTACGTCACTTACATCACCGGACGTAGGGTGCGTGGTTTTGCTAAATCAAATTATTATTGGCTAGCCGTAGATACATCTATAGCTAGCCAGTAAACGTAGCTTAGTATGCTATCGCAAGGTAGTAAACCTACATCAAGGGTTTAACAACTGAACCATTGAAGCCATTTGTGTAATTCTCTTGGGAAGTAGGTTAAACCCTTAAACCAAGGGAAAACTGGAATAAACCTGTATCCCAATCCAGTTAGACAGATTTCTTTGCCATGCAAGCTACATGTAAGCCTGGGAAAACTATGCATCAATTTTCGTAGAGGGGAAACTGGCTCAGGTGCCCCCCTCTCCCCCCCTTGGAGATTTTCCTAAATGAAACACTGCATATAGTACTATTTACACACTAACCCTTGATATGTGTTTATATAAGCCACTCTGAGTATAGGTACTGCCCCTTTAAATAATATTTTATACAAACAGGATCAAGCGACATGTGTAAACTCGCATAGCACCAACTTAAAGCTTTCTCCGTTTATACATTACCTGAAGCGTAGTAGGTACATGTGACAAGAGCTTCTATTGACATTGACTATAACACGTCGATAGGCCTGGGTAATCTCTCGTGATTAATGTTACTGCCCCTAGGCCTATACACATCAACGAATCAGTTAATGTTCAATATGGAGATCATGTATTAATATATCATGTGACCCCTGGGGTCAACTAGTCATTAGCTAATTTCTGTAGTAGAAAACCACCGACTTTAAAACCATAGCTTGTTTGTTACCAAGGTGACCTCTCCCATTTATTTTCCATGGCTAAAGGGCTTAGATTGCTATTTTGGCCGTACATACCATTAACCTCGTTCCCACCCCTTGTGTGCAAAATATTGCACCGGGGAATGTGATGTGGGACATTGTGGTCGCTGTCACTCATTGGGAGAACGAGGATTTTAGCTACAGTACATGTATCTGATTGCCATGTAACATTGAGTTAATATTGTATTCCTCTCCGCTCCATATGATAGAGATGATTGGCACAGAAGTCGGGTCTTAGGCATGTCATGGACTGCTACATAGCAAGGATATAATTAGCTATGCAGCTTCTGCATGTCAGCACCTTGTGATGTTTGGGGTTGTTGGAGGGCCTTTAGAGCCCCAAGATCTCCAATCTACCTGCTAAGGTCCTGATTTTACGTCCAACTAATTGAGAATGCAAGCAAATGTTGGGTAGGCAGGGTGGGACTGGTGGCTGGGTCTGCTGCATGCGGCTAGCTAGAAAGGTACACATTGTGCCCCAATTGCACATGTGTCTCCTGGGCTGTAGCTGCTCTGTCATCAAGTTACTTAGCTTCTATATACGTAGCTTATTTGAAATTTTTATTCACTTCTTAACAGCAAACAGTCATGCATAGTGCAGAATAAAACTCCTTAAAAATGTTCACTCATTTTAACAATCAATGCTGAAATAAAATCAACAGAATTTACTGTATGCTACCATAAGTCGAGACGTTGCAAACTCCATTTTGCAGCTGGTTGTTTTCAGAGGCTGAATTTGAGAGCTCTTTGTAGTGGTGTGGATTCTCAAGCCTGTCAGGATATTCGACATTATCTGTGTTAGGCAATGTGTGGTCGCTAATTTTAAGCTTTAGACATCTGAATATTTGTTGGCATCTGTAGAACACACCTGCATACACTGTTAGCTTGTATGTTGAATATGCAGCAAAGTATAGAGAAGGTAGTATGTAGAAGACAATGAAAATCTCAATTGGGACTATATACTGGATCAGTTGTGCTAGAGCCACGAGGGCAGAGGCAAGGCAGTCAATGATATTAAATCGGTTCTTGCTGTAAGGCCGCAGGAGAGCAAACATCAGTGAAGCAACCCCAGGTACTAAAATTCCAATGATCAACACATATTGCCCATTCATGAATATCAGCATTAGCCCAATACGAAGAATGAAATAGAGTCCGGCAAAGTATCGGTAGTCACGTGTTCCATTTGTTCCATTCTTGTAACAACCATGAAAGACATCAGCGAATGTATGCAGTGCATGACAAGCCCAACCGGTGTAGCCAATACAGCGCTGGAACCATCTCATTGGGTACAGGATGAGGAGCAGTGTGAAAGGTGCTACAAAGATGACAAGTACAAAGACAGCTAGGGTGAAAAATGGGATGTGTTCAGAACTCAAGTATGGAATGGTTGCATTATAGTACACCCTACGTGGACCGAACTGATCTCCAGTGTCATTGTACACGGTGGTGAAACTCAGCAAACTGAACGATACAAATAAGAGTTTTGAATATGACAACAGCAAAAAAGATGCAAAAGCGTTAATGACTGAATTTTTGGGATTTAATCTTCTTAAAATTCTGACTTGATTGAAACATTTGCCGAATGGCCTCCACAACCACACAAGTACTCTGCAGTCTCTGTCATGTAACTCAATAGAAACGTAGGTGAGTATAATCAGAAGAAGAGGGTAAAGTGCTGGAATATAGTCTAGTGCTAGAACATGGATTTGTGATAAGGTGTTGCTTACACAAAAACGAGGAATAACGTAGCGGAAGAAGTCAAGATTCCAGAAACCATAAAAGGTAATTACTAGTAAAGCAGGGCCTGTTCTTTTATACCTTGTAGCACTTCGATTGATGTCAACTGAAAGAAGCTGTGAGATAAAAATAAAAGCATTCAATTCAGCTGAAGTCATTTTCACCTGAAATAGTATGATAGCAAAGAAAAACAGTGTTGGTGGAAATAAAGTTAGGAAGAAGTATAATACCCAGCCTTGGATACTATTCCAGCACTCTAAGCAGTAGTGCTCATAAGATAGAATTGCAACTCCCAAACCATCACTACATCGACTACACAGTAGACCAGTTCGATTTAACTTCCCACACATGAAATTATTGACTTCAGAGACTTCAGCTGGCAGTTCAACATAGGCTTGTATAAAGATAGATTCCCGATGACTATCGATGAGACATTTGCC
Source organism: Phakellia ventilabrum (assembly GCA_963921505.1). Classification (NCBI taxonomy): domain Eukaryota; kingdom Metazoa; phylum Porifera; class Demospongiae; order Axinellida; family Axinellidae; genus Phakellia; species Phakellia ventilabrum. Next base: position 965,461 of record OY997378.1, on the reverse strand, counting down.
CACATACGTAGAGTTGTATTCACAGCTGTAAGTCATGCAGTACATATGCCGCAATGAAGTCCGGTTTGATTGATCTCCACAGTGTACAGCACCAGACAAGGAACTGCCACACTTGCAAATGGATTCATTTGAAGTTGTGTAGGGTATAAACCAAGTTGGACACTTCTGATGGATTTCACACTCGTCCTGGGCAAGGCTTAAATGAACAATAAGAAAAGCAATACAGATTACACACTTCATTCTGTGTTCCCTGTACCTGCAGTTGATACAGTATCTACTTATAGCTGCCTAGTATTCTATTGCAAGGTGCTTCAAGTTTTTGACAACTGAAAGACATACTTTGAAGCAGTTTATATATAACTCCCTTGAGAATTATATAAACCCTCAAACCAGGGAAAACTGGAATAAACCTGTACAAACCTGTATCCCAATCCAGTTAGACAGATTTCTTTGACATTCAAGTTACATGTAAGCCTGGGGAAATCACGCATCAATTTTTGTAATGGGAAACTGGCACGTTGTTTGTGCATGCAGCTGTATCGTGTTTTTACTTTCCATTGCATTTCTGAAGGAAAAACTTTCCCCCTTGGGAGTGTATTTACACACAGAAGCCTACATACCATTCTCAGTATTACTGCGCAAATGTTTATGTGCAAAATAGAAACAAGAAACTGTGAACAACATGAATATTATATCAGTACCGTATGTTAACTTGTATATCACCAATTTGGAGTTCTCTCTTGAGGGTATTGTCTTTGATTGGCTCAATTTGATGCACGTAGCACGCCAATAGGCCTGGGTAATGAGTGTTATATCAATGTTAGTGCCCCTAGGCCTACACATTAATGAAACAGTTGAGGCGATTAACTGAACACCTTCACCTTTGAAATGTATGGGCCCTGCATATCTTGGTAACGAATTAAGCTATGGTTCCTAAACAGTGGTAATTTCTTTAGTATATCAACCGCTACAAATGATCCAAAAAAATAAGTTGCTAGGGACAATGATTGTTATTGGTGAGCTCTAATTAGATGTAAAGTTTGCCATTGTACACTCACATGATTGATATAATTATGATGGTATTGTCAATTTGGTTGTACTTAGCATTAGCCTAGAATGTGATGTGTGGGATTGTAGTCTCTGTCACTCAGCAAGGGAACAGGAGTATTTCTCAGCGATGCTAGCTAGCTGATTACCATTTTGAAATTGTTACAACATCAGGACCAGTTACCTTAATATTATGTGCCTCTCAGCTCCATATGATAGAGATGACTTGTACAGAAGTCGGGTCTTAGCCATTTTTATGGATTGTTACATAGCAAGGATACATTGGCTATGCAGCTTTTGCATGCATGTCTGTACCTTGTGAGATGTTTGAGTCATTGAAGGGCCTTTAGAGCCCCAAGATATCCCGCCTACCTGCTAAGGACTGACTAGCATGTCAGTTGGGATTCCAACCAATGGAGAATGCAAGCAGATGTTGGGTAGGCAAGGTGGGACTGGTGGCTGAGTCTGCTGCATGCAGCTAGCTGTAAAGCTACGCTTTATGTCCCAATTGCACTATCCTTGTCTCCTGGCCTGTAGCTGTTCTGCAATCAAATTAGTTAGCTTCTGCATAGATTATTTCAAAGTTTTATTCACTTTTTAACAGCAATCAGTCATACATATTTATCTGAACAAAAACTCATTAAAATGTTCACTCATTTTAACAATCAACGCCGAAATAGAATTCACTGTATGCTACCATACGTCGAGACTTTACAAACTCCATTTTGCATCTGGTTGTTTTCAGAGACTGTATTTGAGAGCTCTTTGTAGTGGTTAGGATTCTCAAGCCTGTCAGGATATTCGACATTATCTGTGTTAGGCAGTGTGGGATCGGTAATTTTAAGCTTCAGATATCTGAATATTTGATGGCATCTGTAGATCACACCTGCATATACTATTAGCTTGTATGCTGAATATGCAATAAAGTAAAGAAAAGGTAGTACATAGAAGACACTCGCAATCTCAATTGGGACTCTAAAAATGTACTGGTTGTACAAATTCATCTGATGTGCTAGAGCCATGAGTGCAGAGGCAAGGCAATCAAGGATATTAAATCGGTTCTTCCTGTAAGGCCGCAGGAGAGCAAACTTGAGTGAAACAGCAATGGGTACTAAACTTCCAATGATCAGCATATGTTCACCATTAATGAGTATCAGAATCAGCACAATACGAAAAATGAGATAGAACCCAGCAAAGTATCGATAGTCACGTGTTCCATTTGTTCCATTCTTGTAACAACCATGAAAGACATCAGCGAATGTATGCAGTGCATGACAACCCCAACCAGTGCAGCCAATACAGCGCTGGAACCATCTCATTGGGTACAGGATGAGGAGCAGTGTGAAAGGTGCTACAAAGATGACAAGTATAAAGATAGCCAAAATAAAAAATGGAATGTGTTCAGAACTCAAGTATGGAATGGTTGCATTATAGTACACCCTACGTGGACCGAACTGATCTCCAGTGTCATTGTACACGGTGGTGACACTCAGTAAACTGAAAGATACGAATAGGAGTTTTGTATATGACAACAGCAAAAAAGATGCAAAAGCGTTAATGACTGAAGCTTTGGGATTTAATCTTCTTAAAATTCTGACTTTATTGAAACATTTGCCGAATGGCCTCCACAACCACACAAGTACTCTGCAGTCTCTGTCGTGTAACTCAATAGAAACATAGGTGAGTACAATCAGAAGAAGAGGGTAAAGTGCTGGAATGTAGTCTAGTGCTAGAACATGGATCTGTGATAAGGTGTTGCTTACACAAAAACGAGGAATAACATAGCGGAAGAAGTCAAGATTCCAGAAACCATAAAAGCTAATTAGTAGTAAAGCAGGGTTTTCATACCTTATAGCACCTCGATTGCCGTCAACTGAAAGAAACTGTGAGATAAAAATAAAAGCATTCAATTCAGCTGAAGTCATTTTCACCTGAATTAGTATGATAGCAAAGAAAAACAGTGTTGGTGGAAACAAAATTAGAAAGAAGTATAGTGCCCAGCCTCGGAGACTATTCCAGCACTCTAAGCAGTAGTACTCATAAGATAGAGTTGCAACTCCCAAACCATCACTACATTGACTACACAGTAGACCAGTTCGATTCAACTTTCCACACATGAAATCATTGATTTCAGAGACTACAGCTGGCAGTTCAACATAGGCTTGTGGTCCACACTGACTATTAAAGGGACACTTGCCCACATACGTGGAGTTTTGTTCACAGCTGTAAGTCATGCAGTGCATATACAGCAATGAAGTCCTGTTTGATTGATCTCTACAATGTACAGCACCAGACAAGGAACTGCCACACTTGCAAAATTCATTTGAAGTTGTGTAGGGTATAAACCAAGTTGGACACTTCTGATGGCTTTCACACTCGTCCTGGGCAAGGCTTAGATGAACAATAAGAAAAGCAATACAGATTACACATTTCATTCTGTGTTCCCTGTACCTGCAGTTGGTACAGTATCTACTTATAGCTGCCTAGTATTCTATTGCAAGGTACTTCAAGTTTTTGACAGACTGAAAGACATACTCTGAAGCAATTTATTATATATAACTCCCTTGAGAATTATATAAACCCTCAAACCAAGTGAAAACTGTAATAAACCTGTACAAACCTGTATCCCAATCCAGTTAGACAGATTTCTTTGACATTCAAGTTACATGTAAGCCTGGGGAAACCACGCATCAATTTTTGTAATGGGGAAACTGGTGCATGTTGTTTGTGCATGTATCGTGTTTTTACTTTCCGTTGCATTTCGGAGAGAAAAAACTTTCCCCCTTGGGAGTGTATTTACACACAGAAACCATTCTCAGTATTGTATTAGTTACTGCGCAAATGTTTATGTGCAAAACAGAAACAAGAAACTGTGGGTAACATGAATATTATATCCATATTTTAACTTACATATCACCAATTTGGAGGTCTCTCTTGAGGGTATTGACTTTGATTGGCTCAGTTTGATGCACGTAACACGCCAATAGGCCTGGGTAATGAGTGTAATATCAATGTTAGTGCCCCTAGGCCTACACATTAATGAAACAATTGAGGCGATTACCTTCACCTTTGAAAATGTATGGGCCCTGCACATCTTGGTAACGAATTAAGCTATGGTTTCAAAACACTGGTAATTTCTTTAGTATATCAACCACTACAAATGATCCAAAAAAATAAGTTGCTAGGGACAATGATTGTTATTGGTGAGCTCTAATTAGATGTAAAGTCTGCCACATGATTGATATAATTATGATGGTATTGCCAATTTGGTTGTACTTAGCATTAGCCTAGATTGCGATGTGTGGTATTGTAGTCTCTGTCACTCAGCAAGGGAACAGGAGTATTTCTCAGCGATGCTAGCTAGCTGGTTACCATTTTGAAATTGTTACATTGTTAAGTCGGGTCTTAGCCATGTTTATGGACTGCTATATAGCAAGGATACATTGGCTATGCAGCTTTTGCATGCATGTCTGTACCTTGTGAGACGTTTGGAGTCATTGGAGGGCCTTTAGAGCCCCAAGATATCCCACCTACCTGCTAAGGACCTGACTAGCATGTCAGTTCCAACCAATGGAGAATGCAAGCAGATGTTGGGTAGGCAGGGTGGGACTGGTGGCTGAGTCTGCTGCATGCGGCTAGCTGGAAAGCTACGCTTTATGTCCCAATTGCACTATCCTTGTCTCCTAGCCTGTAGCTGTTCTGCAATCAAATTAGTTGGCTTCTGCATAGATTATTTAAAAGTTTTATTCACTTTTTAACAGCAAACAGTCATACATATTTATCTGAACAAAAACTCATTAAAATGTTCACTCATTTTAACAATCAACGCTGAAATAAAATCAACAGAATTCACTGTATGCTACCATAGAAGTCAAGATTCCAGAAACCATAAAAAGTAATTAGTAATAAAGCAGGTTTTTCATATCGTACAGCACTCCGATTGACATAAACTGAAATAAGCTGTGAGAGAAAAATAAAGACATTCATTTCAGCTGAAGTCATTTTTACCTGAAATAATATGATAGCAAAGAAAAACAGTGTTGGTGGAAACAAAATTAGAAAGAAGTATAGTGCCCAGCCTCGGAGACTATTCCAGCACTCTAAGCAGTAGTACTCATAAGATAGAGTTGCAACTCCCAAACCATCACTACATTGACTACATAGTAGACCAGTTCGATTGAACTTCCCACACATGAAATCATTGATTTCAGAGACTACAGCTGGCAGTTCAACATAGGCTTGTGTAATATTAGATCCACGATGACTATCGAAGGGACATTTGCCCACATACACAGAGTTGTGTTCACAGCTGTAAGTCATGCAGTACCAGTGCCGCAATGATGTCCGGTTTGATTGATCTCCACAATGTACAGCACCAGACAAGGAACTGCCACACTTGCAAATGGATTCATTTGAAGTTGTGTAGGGTATAAACCAAGTTGGACACTTCTGATGGCTTTCACACTCGTTCTGGGCAAAGCTTAGATGAACAATAAGAAAAGCAATACAGATTACGCACTTCATTCTATATTTCCTGTACTTGAAGTTGGTACAATATCTATAGCTCAAAATGGCCTAGTACGTAAGGAACTTCAAGTTTTTGACAACTGAATGACATACTTTGAAGCATTTCCTTGTGAATTATATAAACCCTCAAACCAAGGGAAAACTGGAATAAACCTGTACAAACCTGTATCCCAATCCAGTTAGACAGGTTTCTGTGACATTCAAGCTACTTGTAAGCGGGGAAACGTGTATCGGCTCATGTTGTTTGTACATGCAGCTGTATCATGCTTTTACTTTCCATTACATTTCTGCAGAAGAAAACTTTTCCCCTTGGGAGTGTAGATTTCATTTGAGAAGGGGGGGGGGGGGTAGGGCATTTGCCCTCCTTATGCCCCCACCCCCCACCCTCGCTCTTGGGGTTTTCAATCCCCAAATATTTTTGTGCAAAACAGAAGCAAGAAACTGTGAGCAACATGAATATTATATTATGAAGGGCTCAGAACCAGAATAGGCTAACCCAAAGACAACGGCCACTATACATACTGAAAGTCTGAGTAGGAGTTAGAGATAGCAATCAAGCTTACATATACATTTTTACCAGCCAGGCGCACACGAAGCGCATGCCTGGCTGGTACTAAGATTGCTTTACATTCCTGAATCTGACTGTGTGTGTGTGTATGTGTGTGTTCGTCTGCAATTATTGTGTGCGCTAAGCTACGTCATTCCGTTACTATGCCACTATAGCTAGCCATAAGCGCAGTGGAAGCTACTGGAAGTTTACCAGCTCAATAGGCCAATGTACGTCAAGCTAGATTAGTCTTGTGTTGCTTACCGGCGAAAGAGTGGTAGGTAACGATGATAATTCTGTTTTGGCAAGTTTTGATCGCTAACTGGAAGCACACTATGAAATTGCTGTGTCAGCACTTTCGCTGGAAGCCGTACATGATGAGACTGTCTAGCCAAGCTGATCCATTCTATAGCTCATGGAATTACTCACAAATGGCACTGGTTATGTTCATGCTATGTAATATACTCGTAGCACTTCAAACACATAACTTGTCTTTTCCATCAGGTTGTAACATGGCAAACTCTAAACCTGATAGGTGTTTCCCTAGCCTATCGAATTAGACCCTCTCACACCCCCTGCCAGAAAAGCGAGAGAGGGTCTAGCAAATGTCATTAGTATTCATGACTAGCTGACCAATCAGATTTAATAGCTCGTTTTGGTTACTAGCACGTTATGGCTATATTCTACTGTACTTAATTACTATGTCTGTATGTGGCGTAACCTGCCATATTGTTTAAGTATGTGCTGTGTTGACTTATAACTATGAACACTAATGACATCTGCTAGAGCCTCTGCATTGCCTGTGCAACTCTCCAAATTGTAGACTTTAAAGTGTACATAGTTGTTATATTTACATGTTCACACACACACACACACACATATGCACACACACACACACACACACGCACACACACACACACATAGCCACCAGTTCCACCTAGTATACAGGAGCGCTACAGAGACTTTGTAGTCGAGAAGTTCGATCCACCACCACGCCCCCCTCCCTATTCCGCACATACCAGCCACTCCTCAGCTTATGGCAGCACCGCTTACGACCTGAAGTATGAGGGGAAATCCTAGTGAGTAATAACAATAATGTTCTGGTAGTTGGTATACCAATAATGTTTTGGTAGTGTTGTATTAGTATACCAATAATATTTTAGTAGTTTGTAGTAGTATACCTATAATATCATGTACTGAGGAAAAAGAGCTAGAGGGGGCTAGTAAGCCTAATAAAACTACGTATAGCGGGATTTTTTTGAGGGAGAATATTTTCACGAATTTCGCGGCCTTGCGACTATCCGCGAAAATATTCTCCGTGAATTTTTTCGTTATCGGCACATGACCTATTGAGCGCAAGTGCAGGTGCAAAATCGACCTTGAATGATGGCACTATACAGGTATTTCCAGCGCGTGGAGTCGGCACTACCACTGCCCGATGGTTCGCTATCAGTGCATGTACCGGCTTCCAGCATTGCAGCATAGATTGTTATTCTATCTATGATTGCAGCTGCCAATAAAGTCATACTACCGGCGACGAGCGAGACAGGAAGGCAGGAGCGGGGGCGTACGACCACTTGACTGCACTGCCGAACAGAAGGCTCAAATTGGAAAGAATCATGGATTCCAAAGTATAACTCACACTCATGATGCCTTTGTTCTCGAAACAAACTCGAACGATCGAAGATAGCGTAGCACGTGTTAGGTAGGCGTGGCTTTGTTTTAGCGACACCGCAAAAATTTTCCCACCAAAATTTCCATTTGGCCGTACATACTGGCGATTCGCAAAAAATTTCTCCCTCGAAAAAATCCCGCTATACGGTATACAACCAGCGCACTCTTACTCTACTTGCTAGTTGTCACTGTGTTATTTATTAAAAGAGTGGTATTACATTTTTACCAGCTGGGTGCTTGCGAAGTGCACGCTTGACTGGTACTAATATTTCTTTACGGTTCCGTGTCTGTCTGTGTGTGTGTGTTCGTCCACAAATTACGTCATTGCGTTACTACGCCACGAGCACAGTGGAAGTTAATAGGCCAAGGTACATCAAGCGAGCTTAGTTTTGTGTTGCCTAGACAGTGAAAAAGTGGTTAGTAGCGATGATGATTCTATTTTGGCAAGTTCTGATAGCTAACTGGAAGTGCACTACAAAATTGCTGTGTCAGTGCTTTTGCTGGAAGCTGTACAAGGTGAGACCGTCTAGCCAAGTTGGTCCATTCTACAGCTGCATTTAGCTTAGACTGATGTGTTGCCTTTAGTTGGCTTATTCATGTGAAAATACCCTGCTGGTTTTTAGATATGAAATATCAGTCTCCAGTTAGAATACGGGCCTTCCAAAAAAAATTGTAATCCTTGTGTTGCCTGGTGCAGGCGGTTTCTATAGCCAGAAATGCTGTTGGCTTTTATACAAGAACTTGGGCGAAACACTTGTGGGTTTGTACCCTCTGAGTGTATTCATGTCCCTAACAGCCAATTACTGCTATGAATAGAGTCTAAAGGCAAAACAGCTAGCTATAACCATTGAAACACTGTGTATAGGGATAGAAAGTGCTGGTCTACACATTAAGGTAGCATATAAAAGGGGCAGATTCCAAGCAATGTGGAATGCAGCTAGAATGTTTCAGAACTGATATCTATATGAAGTTCTGAACAGCTCATGCTTGGCCAATAGTCCCCATGACCTCCCTTTGCATGGTATCTACTGCTATCTGTCACTCTTGCTTACGCCTGGCCATACGTCAATAATGTTGTCACACACACACAATGCATACCCTCCTGTTTAGCACCATCAAGAACTACACAGAAACGGCTGCTAACCCCAACATCAAGATCTCTACCGATGATGAAGAGTCACATGATCGGTCACATGATGAGTCAGCTGATGCAGCAGAGGAAGACCAGGAGGAGCTGACGGCAGAGCCAGCCAAGCCTACTCCGCCTTCCATTGGGCACCTGCTCACTCAGGTAAGTACATCCTGTTGCCTAAAGTAAGTCGGACAAGGTTTTGTGCGAGGCATCTCGACGTAGTGACCCATGTTCATTATTGGGGCGAGCCTGAGCGAGCCCCACACTAGCGTGTTGATGCTGAAATTTGGAATATGTATGTATGTATGTCGTCGTCGTACATCCTGCCGTAAATTCTAATTTTGTGTATTATGCAATACGTATGCGAAGTGCATTACGTCACTACGTTTGTGGCATGAGCAGAATGGAAGCTACTGGAAGTTTGCAGGACCAATAGGCCAAGGTACGTCAATCTAAGTTACTTTTTATGTTGCTTACATGGCGAAGAAGGGCTAGACAGTGATAGTAATCCAGTTTGGAATGTTTTGGTTAACTACAAGCGCCCTACAAAATTGTTGAGTGTGGAGGCCCGCCTTCTGCTAATTGCCATTCTCCAAATCGCCTCAACTTCTCGCCCAAACCAAATTTAGCACCACACTTCTATAACAGCATGCAGCATACCGTCTGTGCATACGCACGCTCAGGCTTGCCCTCACAATGCCATGCATTACGTCTAGTATCTCTGTGTCCCCTGTAGGGTCCGTTTGTGTATGAGTTGTTCTCCATTATGGTTCACTCTGGCAGTGCCATCGGCGGACACTACTATGCCTACATCAAGTGAGTTGAATTGCTGAGCGTGAAAGACAAACAACTTGAAGAGCAGAGTATTGGTTGTAAGTAGCCTCGTACCCAGGCCACATCGTTGAAGAGTATTGGTTGTAAGTAGCCTCGTACCCAGGCCACATCGTTGAAGAGTATTGGTTGTAAGTAGCCTCGTACCCAGGCCACATCGTTGAAGAGTATTGGTTGTAAGTAGCCTCGTACCCAGGCCACATCGTTGAAGAGTATTGGTTGTAAGTAGCCTCGTACCCAGGCCACATCGTTGAAGAGTATTGGTTGTAAGTAGCCTCGTACCCAGGCCACATCGTTGAAGAGTATTGGTTGTAAGTAGCCTCGTACCCAGGCCACATCGTTGAAGAGTATTGGTTGTAAGTAGCCTCGTACCCAGGCCACATCGTTGAAGAGTATTGGTTGTAAGTAGCCTCGTACCCAGGCCACATCGTTGAAGAGTATGGGTGTAAGATTTAAAAATTTCTCCCATAAGTCATGAAATAGACCACTTAATGTAGTAAACTGACTCCCCCCTGAATGAAAATGTTTTCTAAAGGAGACCTTTGTACCACTGCCTATCAGTTTGTTCAAGTTCCTATGATCCACTTATGAGAACTTTCCCTAACTTTGGTTTCATTTTCACTGTTTATACAAAGTCCCAGGCCATGGCTGTATACAAAGGCAAAAACTCCAAATATAGACACGATTTTATGTCATTCTGCTACAGTCTGTGTGTGACTAAGTTAATTGTGTGAGGACCATCTGTAAGTCTGTGCAAAGGTTTTGAATTTGGAAAGTCTACACCATTGCAGCTGTAAACAGTACTGCCATGTGAGTATTACTGTACATTTTCTCCTCTCCTCAGGTCCTTCACAGACAAGCGGTGGTACTGCTTCAATGACCAGTCTGTCTCAAAGGTTAGCAGATAATAGATTTCTTTCAGCCTGACCTGACCAAGCTGATAATCTTTCAACATTTAAAGGCCTTAGATGTGAAGCAAGCAATAGGGGAAATCCCTTGCATGCTCATTGGCATGTTATAGCATCTGTCAAAAAAGACGGCCAATGCTCTACCTTCCCTCCCCTCTCTCCCTCTCTCCCTTCCCTCTTCTGTGGGCCAACCTCTCTCCCCTCCTGTGTTCCCTTCCTTTCTCCTCTCCTCTCCTGACCAATGTCTCTCCCCTCTCTTCCCCTGACCACCCTCTCTTCTTCTCTCCTCTCCCTCTCTCCCCTCTCGTACCCTCTCCCCACTCCTCCCCCTCATCTTCCCCCCCCCCCCTCCCCCCCTTCCCCTCTCTCCCTCCTAGATCACAGAGGAGGATATTGAGCAGACATATGGAGGCAGTGATGGCCGGTCGCGAGGGTACTACTCCTCCATGTATGCCAGGTAGGTGTGTTCTCTGCCAAAGTATGTATGCCTACACATGTAGTTCTGTTGTACGCTAGGTGTACATGTATGTGCTAGAGGTCAAATGTGTTTGTGTCTGTATTCCCACAAGTAGTCTCTGTGCCCACTCACTTTCCCTGACCAGTAAAGGGAACTTTAGATTTTCAGATACATCTCTATCACAGGCACCATCTTGGGCGTATAAAAATGTGAATGCCTAGTTCCATGTTTTCGTCTTGCTATGCAGAAACGCCAGTAGATGCTAGCCTGATAGCTGGATACGGGTCTAGTTGTGTAGTTGTAACGAAACTGTTCACGGACAATGACAGCTAAGACGGCACACATAATACGGATTTATCGGAAGTTCACACTTGCCTAAAGTTCCCTATTAATTATAGACATCAAGCCTGTGTATGTAGTTGTGGAGTTTTGTAGCTACCGTCTCATTGTCAGTCTTAACTGTTGGTAGCCTCGTTCCCAGGCTCTAGGAGTGTAGAGCGTGTACCACGCTGTTTGCATATGCATGATAATTTACGGAACAGGCCCAGTAATTGTGTGTGTGAATGAATTCAGTCACATGGCGAGGAGTAGTACGGAGGCAGTATACAGGTACAGTAAGCAGAAGAACTAGAAACTGACTGCTTTTTGGTTTTCTACAACTGAAAAGGTTTTCTAACCAGTCAAGAATAGCAAAACTACCTGTAATTTTGTATCCACTAGGATTATGGTAGCTGTCTTACCATAGAAATTCGGAATCGCCTCTTTCCTAGTAGCTGCTCGATTTTCAATCTCAAAGCTGGCCTTCAAGGCCTTTCAGAGGTAAACGGGATCGAACGATCAAACTAAACTTTCTAGGCATCTACATGACGAAAAACCATCAGCACCGGCTTAGCCTTGTTCCCAGGCTCTTCTGAAAGCACCACTATCTTCAATTGTATGCATGCAACGAACGATAATACGATAATGGACGGAGTGATATTGCAGCGTAGTTTCCAAAACCCAAGAAATCCTGGGATAATGAGCATGCGTAAACAGTGTGTACCAGGCTCTCTACTCCTCCCACGCAAGAAGATTCAACCTGGAAACGAGGCTAAACTAGTGGGTGTTGTGTGTGTGTCAAGACGTACAAGCCTGGTATAATTTGGTTGCCCCTGTTGTTATAAGATGTGATGACAGAATTCACTGCTCTCCTCTACAGCTCAGCCAATGCCTACATGCTGATGTACAGAAGAATCGATATGAGTCATAATTGTGGTTAGTAGTTGTTGTTGTTCCCGTTTCGCTACTAGTATATGCATATACTGTATAAGATACCAAAACTGTACTGCCACTAGCCATCTCCAAGACAATGAGTACAGCCATGGGGATTGGCATTTTCTTATGAGTGCTTGATATGTACCATATTGTATGCCAACACACACACACTCTCTCTCTCTCTCTCTCTATCTCTCCAGCATTCATCCCTTCAAACGACCTTCCTCCTCACGTGCTACAACAGATCGAAGATGAGAAGGAACAGGAGAGGAGAGAGAAACAGCGACAGGAGTGGGACAAAAATCTCTGCAAGGTGCCAACACCGCTGAATACTATTTTGCAATGTTTGAGTATTACTGAACACTGGTTGTATACTACTGGATATTGCATATTGTTGCATCCTTCCCCTGTTTACGAGTTGTTATGGCTTGCTAGGAGGAGACTGACAGTACAGTTTCACCAAAATGTCCTCACATGGGCCGAGAGTCTCGGCCCAACACGTGATCCGCACATGACTACGTTAGCAACAACTAGTTAATAACTACATTCCGACCCCGCCCATACCTGGTTAAACGGTAATTACCTGTGCAGATATATAGTAGCTAGCTTAGACATCCTTCTTATCGGCCTAGGCCTTGAATGTTATCGCTTTTAGGTACCGAATTTCAATGGCAAGCTATGCGCAGCGAAACTGGAAAGTAAATAACTATTAATAATTGCATTTTCAAAAATTTTCGTTGCTATGCGTACTTCTCGTTCGAATATTTTGGTGAAACTGAGTAAGGACAGCAACAGCTCTTTCTGTATTGCCTTTGTCCTTTGATACCAGTGAGTAGAATAAATGGTCACTATCGCAGGGTTCCTCATAGTTCATGGGGTTATTGTGAACTGCAAAGTTTCCCCCCCCCCCCCCAAAAGTTGCTGTTGACCTAAAGCATCCACTAGCCAGCTACATGAAAATATAACCACAGGTATCGTCAGCAAGGCAAATTGCAAGAAACTTTTTACCCACGAAAGAAATTGACTATATGGTAGTCAGCAAATTAACAACATGTTGTGGAGTCTGTCTTTCTCCTTTTGTCCTTCACTCCCCCCCCCCCCCCCCTCTTTCTTTCCACAGTTTCGCTTGTTCTGCAAGCACCCTCGCAGTAAGGTGCTGTATGAGCGAAAGATAGAGGTACACAAGGATCGCACACTCATGGAGACCACAGAGGAGGCGTATCGGGTGAGGGGAGAGAGAGAGAGAGCTTCTAACATGTGCAAAACAGACATCTATCTTTTGGCCCTTTTTGGCATGTATGTACTTGTATGAACATGCTCAAAAGATGTTTCCACACGGAGATAGAGAGAGAGCATTGCAAGCTAAGACTTACCATGCTTGCTAGAACTTTGTTCCTTATTTTCATTACTGAAACCAAACGTGATGTTTTTTTATGTATCAATATAACAGATTATAGTTTCATTCAGAAATTGCATATTCCACAAGTGTTTACCCACTGTTTGTGCATGCAACACACAGACAGCCAGTGTAACCTCTTTGCGCTAGCCATATCTGCCGAACCTTTAATTTTAGAAAGTACACTTACTTCAGTAATCTTTACTGGTGGGTCATCAGCAGATTGAAATGTGTATAGTATCCATCTTTACAGCTGCTTTAAAATACACACACACGCACACACACACACACACACACACACACAGGTACTGGACCTCAAGGGTCTGGTTCCCATTGAACGGTGTCGTCTGATAAAGTATGATGAGTACACTGAAACTCTGGACCAGTCCTTTGATGAGCAAGAGGTGGGTACATTTTGCTAGCTACATTTGAGGTGGGAGGTGATGGTACATGTAACTTTTGCCTGCAGTATAAAGGCACTAGTAGTATATTTTATTTCTTACTGAGCTGCCTCTCGATTAGTTATTACCACTAGTTATTACCATTAGTTATTACCACTAGCTTTACTGCATTCATTTTTGGACTGTACCTAGCGATACGTATTCTTACCTCCTCCTTCAGGGCATGACCTTTGGTCAGCTGGTGGGTGGGCCTCGCTCTCACTACTCTTACGAGCTGTTTATGGAGATCAGAGCAGAGGATGAGGTATTCAAGACATACAAAAAAGGAGGTGGGTTTCTGTATGTGTGCGAGTGGGTGTCCGTGCTTTGTGTGTGTGTGTGTGTGTGTGTGTGTGTGTGTATCCAACGACACTATCACTCACTCACTCACTGACTCCTGTGCATACATGCTACCGAATGTTTACTCTATTGCTCAATTAAAGACCATCTAGCAATCTGTGTTTTCAGGATGCACTAAGCTATAGCCCCACAGACGTTTTCAGTTTGTGTTCCTATAAGTAATCATGTGCTGATCTCCTTTCCCTTCCCTCAGGACTGAACCTGAAGGTGCTGGTGGTGGACTTGAAGGAGAGACAAGTGCTAGACCCAGTCTTCATTAGGGCAGAACAGGGCTGGGAGGTAGCCGAGCTCAAGGGAGAGATTTCAGTGGTGAGGGATGAAGGGAGTAAATTTAGCTAGTGTAGCAGCTCCTTCCTTGTGTCTAAATTCACTTGTAGTATTTAGGACCACTGGGTGGGATGGTCTTTCAAGCTAAATTAGTTTAGTCATCAAATTAAGGTCATGAATAGCTATCACTGCACCTCCACTGCTTTTGTGTTGCTGCACACAGTAGCCTCTTTGCAAGGAAGTCCATTGTAGTCCATACTCTTCTTTCACTGCATTGCACGTGCAAGCAAGGCCACGCCCACAGGAAATATACTTACAATTTATAATTACTCATCCTTCTGCCGACTGTGCAACACGAATGCCAGGTGGCCACTGTGGAATGCAACCTGGAGAGGAGCAGGCTGGAGTGGAGCCAGGGAATGGGAATAGGAAAATGGGAATGAGGAATGTCACTCTGGTGAATGCACTAAATATTAATGTGCTGTTAACCTGTATGGTATTAGCTACCACAGACATGCAGGAAACACTATAGCCACTAGCCACACTAGTAATTCCAGTTATCAATTACATGCTAGTATTTCCCTAGTCTCGTGCGCCAGACCCTCGTACCCCTGGAGTAGGATCTGGTCTGCTTGCAATATATATAGCAGTTGTGTCCATGCCAAGATCTTGGCAGGGCCAATCAGATTCGTTGATTGTTACATGACCTCATCCATAGATACTTCAGCTAAATTTCACAGCTGACCACGCTATGTAAATGTTACACATTCAGCAGACACAACTTTACACATTAATTGCATTCAGCAGGCACAGCTACTGTAGCTCAAGCAGACCAGACCTAGTCTCGTACCCAGACCACGCCCGCCTCAGTCGAACAGTCTGGCGTCGTTCAGCACAATCCTCGGGCTTCATTAAATATTCATCGTGTAGCGGATACGTAATTGGACCGCTAATCTTATTTGCGCATAGTGAGAAGTTATGCTAGCTCAGCAGATGCATGGCTATACATGAAAATGATAGCTGTAAAGAGTGCGCTACTGGCATGCACTGGGGAGAAAGTATCGTTGTCTTGTCTGTTGGAAAGAACTACTGCCATTGTCTTGACGAACTATTCACCCACCGTAGTCGGGTAGCTAGCCATGGAATTCGAGTTCTTTGTTCGATTCATGAAGACCCAGGGCCTCGTGAATCATGGACAGTCGCTCTTTGTTTGTAAAAAGACATCCTTCCCAAGTACAAACGCTTGCACTGCCTTCTGGTCATCCGTAGCACGGTGGTAACCTAGTCTCGCGGGCCAGCCTCACTCGAGGCTGGCCCGTGAGACTAGGCGGTAACCCACTTTCTGGACGACACTCAGAAGAATAGCTCCTAGCTCAGTACTCGAAAGCGATATGCCGATCCGCGGCATTAGATACGTCTAGGTCTCTGGACAGTACAAGTAGCCATTTCACTCTTCACCTTTCTCAAGCTTGATGACTAACACGTGTGATAACAGAAAATTGCATTTTCTGCAATTTCATTGCTTCGTTTGAAATTCCTGACGAAAACGCAATTAGCTGGTACTTTTTAATGAAGACCGAGCATCCTGCGCAACGTCGCCAGACGCTTTTCCAGTAGTCGGGCGTCTGGGCACGAGACCCCTACTCCAGGGGTGCGAGGGTCTGGCACGAGAGACTAAGTATTTCCCTTGTAGCTGGAAAGCTTGACCACTTTGTTATTCTTGCAACAGCATATGAGGTTCTACTGGACATCTGCTGATTGATGTAGCCACACATGGTTCCAGTAATTATAAGTCGATTAGCTGTAATGTAGTTTCCCTTGCTACAAGGACAGTCCAACCACTCTGTTATTCTTGCAATATGTGGGCATCAGACTATAGCAGATGTCTAATGGAGCCATCTAGGAAGATAGCCACTAGCCACACATATATATCGTGATATATACGTACTTCCCTTGTAGCTACTTCACCTGGTCATGTAACCCATGACGGCCATGACCCTACATGTAGCTGTTGTAGTACACGTGGGGGGAACACCAACATCTGCTTATAGGTCAGGACAGCCCCATGTAAAGGTTTTCTGCATGTGGCATGTACTGGTCATGTAACCCATGAAAAGAGTGCTGTTGCTGTGCATAAAGAGCACTGTTGTTGTGGATAGTATAGCTTGTAGCTTCCCACTAGGGTATCATTTCAGGACAGCTCCATGTAAACAGTTCCCTGAAAGAAACCAATGTGGTAACCTGCATGCATGCAGATACCTAATCTGGTACCATGTGGCATGCACTGGTCACGAACTGGAACATTTGCAGGTTGTAGCTTTCTATACTATGGTACATTATAGATCATGCAACTGTAGCAACCACCCAAGGTTTAAAGTTACCCATTCATTTTTACAGTGTGCATGCATGGGGTGAGATGTTACAGGAAAAACTGTAATGTCTGGGATAAAGTAGAGTAGGAGTGGAGAAGTTACATGGAGAATTTTGCACATGCCAACTCTATTGGTCACAGATTGTAATTTGTTCTCTAGATCATTTTTAGCATTCGCGATGTTAAGGGCTCTCAACTCCCTGTATAGTGGCACAACAAATAGTTATTCATGAAAAGGTATTCCTAACTCAACATCAAGATCAATTCCTATTTCCATGCTAAGTGTAGTACACAGAAATATAAAAGCAAATAACAACAAAAAAATAGCAGCTTCTAATAAAAGTCGATGGAAAAATGCACTAAACATTCATTCAAGATCAGCATGATAATAGCAGGGCTTGACTAAAGCAGTTAAGGCGTGGTACACTAATACATCTTATTGTATGTAGATCTCAATCAGTTCAATGGGAGTGTCATCGTCATTAATATTTGCATTTCCGCACATGCTCACTCTAATATCACTGACTGAGGCTGAATCCAATTTCTTGCAAAACCAAGGCGGATTGTTGAACTCACAGCAAGTACTTGTTAGTCCACAGTTCTCTCCATCCCAGAGTGGGTCATCGGGATAAAATCTCCCCACTTGAGGGCGGCTACGATCATTCACTCCAGTCTCACAAAAGTAATCCTCCCCCACCCAGGGAGGAATGCGAATACGGGGGCTATTGGCATTAGTACAAGGGCACACATTGTTGTTAGTGCTGCTCTGACTGTACGCACACGAAAATGTCCAGATATGGCTCCATGGATCACCCTGTGTGACTACCACACCGTCGAAATAGGGATCATAGATTGTGCTGCTAATTGCAGGAGTGTTGGTGTAAGGTCCGAATGCATCTGGGTGAGCAACCTGATAAGCAATAACTCGTCCACATACACGTGAATATGTGATGCCATTGCTGTTGAATGCTACTGTGCTACAGCCTCCCCTTGAAGGTGTGACAGTTTGATTCGTTCTTCCGCATGTCCTTTTTGGTGTTGAGATCTCCCTCCATGCTGGTGGGCACTGGTGGTTGGAGTCAGTCATGTCGAGGTAGGCCACACGGGTCCAACCTCCAGTGCTGTTGCAGCATCTCCTGGTCATGTTGCAGAACATCTGAACTGCAGACCCATTCCCACTCCTGAGCCAGTAGTCACCAGATGAGGCACTGGAGTTGCATTCTAAAATTTTTTGGCATGAAGCTGCAGGATTCTCCTGGTCTTGTCCTAAGTTTGAACGACAGATCTGTGGCAAGACCATGCTCTGGACCATCGAACTCACATCTTGAGTGATACTTGCTCTTACTTCGTCCAAGTCACTCTTTGCTGGACAAGTCTGCTCCCCTCCTGCTAGAACTGTAGCAGGGTAGGTGACTGGCAGTGAGCTAATGTCTGCTTGGCTAGTAGCACTGCTCAACTGAGCTTTAGCAGTGAAGCTGCAGAATAGAGCTAGAAAGAGAGCGTGCACTCGAATGTTCATCTTCACTTCATGCAACTGCATCTCACTATACTAGAGAACAGCTACTTCACTTGCACTTGTATGGTATTTCAACAATTACTGTGTATATAGTGCTGATGCAGGGCATGACTTGTGGCAGTATAAATGACTACATTCGTCTGGTGGGTTGGCCTGGTGGTCTGGTGGGTTAGTGGTGAACTAAATGATCAAACAGACTTATCTGTGGCTTCATACCAGTGTGTCCCACCTGTGGAGCCAGGAAGCTAGTCATTAGCCACATAATCAATTACATATAATCTGATATTAGTATGTACTTCCCCTGTAGCTTACAGACAAGGGAAGTTTTACCACTTTGTTATTCTTGCGACAGCATATGAGGTGCCCTTCCCAGTACCTGTAACTCTCAAAGTTAAACTAGATAGATTACTGATTTACAACCTACAGATAGTCAATAATCCCTCTGGCTTTGCCCTCGGGATTATTATTCATGCATTTCTGATAAATCCCTCACAGGCGTGGTCTAAGATTCTGGATCCATAAATTACAATTATTGGCTTCTCTGCACTCAGCAATGACAGGTTAGGAATAGGAAAGCACAGAAATCTAAGGTGATAATGCTGCAAAAATGATAAGAACACAGTTATATCAAATCAAGAACATAGTATAGACATTAGTTTCTTATTGGACGTAAATCTCAATCAGCTCAATAGGAGTGTCCTCAGTGATATCTCCATCTGCACAGATCCTCACTTCAATATCGTCTACTGTAGTTTCGTTCAACTGTCTACTAAACCACGGAGGATTGTTGAATTCGCAGCAAGTGCTTCTAGCCCCACAGTTTTGCCCATCCCAGAGAGGATCCTCTGGAAAAGACATGTTGGTAGCAGCCACCCCCATAGCAGCTGTCTCGCAAAAGTAATCCTCTTCCACCCAGGGAGGGATCATGTGAGGCCATGTGATGTCACTGTTGGTGCAAGGGCAGACGGTGTTCGAACTCGCATCCTCCGTCCATGCCGCAGAAAATGACCATATATGTTCCCTAGGACTTCCTTGTGTGATTGACACTCCGTCCACGTAGGGATCATCTATTGTAATAGAATTTGCATTTAAGTTATAGCGAAGGAATCCCATTGTTGCTCCAAGTTGGTACCCGATCACTCGTCCACAGACTCGCAAGTAAGGGATATTAGGTATGCTGAATACTTCAGAGTTGCAGCCTCGAGAAGTTCTTCCGCATGTCCTCTTTGGTTCTATGATCTCCCTCCATGATGGTGGGCACTGGTGAGTGGGGTCAGTCATGTTGAGGTAAGCCACACGGGTCCAACCTCCCATACCACCTCTACAACCATCTAAAATCATCCTGCAGTAGACTTGAACCACAGCTCCACTTGAATCCAGCACCCAGTAAAATCCTGATGGTAATTTTATACCGTTGCAGTCTGTTTCTGAGATATTGAAGCATGATGATGCAGGCTTTTCCTGATGTTGACCTGGACATAGTGCGGGCAGTACAAGAGTGTCCAGGACTGTTCTCTGGACTTCCCCGTCAATTTCTAGCTGTGCCCTCTCCTGTTGCTGGCCTTGAGAAGAGCATGTGGTCTGCTCTCCTTTCGAAACTCTGGGCTGGATTATCAAAGGCAGAGTTATGTTGTTCATGTTGGCAATTTCAGCAGAGGATAGTTGGAGTTGAGCAGAAGTGAGAGCAATACTGCTAATGACCAGAAGAAAGCTATATGGAGCCAATCCCATCTTATCTTGTAGACACATCTCTGCTGCCATGGTTTTTGCTTCAGTTATCAGATACACACTAACTTTACTAACTAGCTACAGATTAAAATACTTTACTATATTAGCACTCTTGGATAGCTACTTCAAACTAGTTTTCTGAATCTACCACACTGTCATTTTCTGGGTGTTGGCATGCTTGTGTATGTCAGTATACCCCATGCTGACATTCCTGTGGGATTTACAGCTCCTTCTCCATGTAGACAAAACTACCGAAATTGTGTCCACATTTTGACACATTCATGGCCCTCCGCCACTTACTTAAACATATTCATATAATAAATTTTATTCACCTTGCATGCATACGTGTACACACACACACACACACACACACACACGTACAAACACACGCATTCACACATGCATGCACACACACACACACACACACACACACACACACACACATGCACACAGAAATTCCACATGAGTGCAGAGACGATGAACGTAGCCCTAGAGACGTACCAGAGCGAAGGCAAGCACTTGGCAAATGCACAACAGCAACTGAGGAATGAAGGCTTCTAC
This sequence comes from Phakellia ventilabrum, assembly GCA_963921505.1. Lineage (NCBI taxonomy): Eukaryota > Metazoa > Porifera > Demospongiae > Axinellida > Axinellidae > Phakellia > Phakellia ventilabrum. Next base: position 944,445 of record OY997378.1, on the reverse strand, counting down.
CGCAAGCACACTGTAAGTGACCTTCTAAGGTTGAGTTGCTCTTAATGGACACCCTTAGATGTGGATATCATCGGCACCTATCTGTTAAACACTGCAGTGGGCTATTCCATTTCAGAAGCAGATGGCACCGACATGCCCATTACATAATACAAAACAAAAGCCTCCAAATCTCTGCTAAAAATAACATATAAGCTTTTACAGGCACCTAACCTTCATAATGGACACCCTGAGATGTGGGTACCATGGGCACCTACCACAGTCTATTGCATTCATAGTATCTGTTAAACATGAAAATATTGTACATCAGGTATTCAAAGAACCTGAGTTCGAGTTTATTCAACCAGACCACTTTTCCTGCCAACCTGAATCACCTGATTATTATCATGTGTCAGACTTATTCCACACATAAATATGTGGCCCCTGTGTTCGAATGTGTAGCTATGTGTCAGGCAGATTCAGGAGTGCAGGAGCCCGTAACCCAAAGGGTTATAGGCTCCTGAGGAATGGCATGTAGCTATTTCTCGTTCTAGTTCTGGGCCTGCTATCCACAAGAGCTGCTGTCTTGTTCTTCCCAATACAGTTGTTTGCTATCAGAGTGTTTCCTGACAGGCAGTGATTGATAACAAATTATGCAGAAAAGAGTTTTCTGCATCGTAGATTCTCGGCTGCTTTGTAGCCCCTGCAGAGGCACTCTGCACCTCCAGGCACCTCATTCGGCAGTGTGCTATGACGGTGGGCCTTACCACTTCTACAGTGTTGCTGCCACCTCTATTCTACAAAGCTATTCCATTTCAGAAGCACTGCCATATAAGAGGGTTTGCGATAGAGCTCATGTCTCCTATTGACTTCATTGTTTCTTCTCCTGGCAGGTGTTTGTATGCTCCGACCCTGAGGACTACCAGAAGGAATTCAAGGAGTCAGAGATGAACCGTCTCATCGATGAGTATGCCAACTCCATCCTCCTCAACATCTCCCTCCCCCCTCCCCCGAGGAAGACAACCAAGACGGATGTAACAGGTGTGCATTCCTTCCTGCCTGCTCAGGCATCTATATGTAATACACGTTTTATATCTACTTAGCTTCTCTGAGCCCTCCCCCCCTCCGCGATGAACCCCGCTATAAAAACTTGATTTGGCCTATTCTTCTCAGTAGGTTCTTTGTACTTGTTCGAAAATGCAACAGGTATCAGCGTAGCTCTTCGATATTCGACCATCTAACTTGGTGACACCGTATCTTCGAAAATAAGCAGCGCACGAACTTGGCATATTCAGCGCTATCGGTACATAGCTATACACCGTTAGTGCAATTTTACTTGTGACAAGGGCGGAGAAAAATACTTCCGGCATTACCACTGATCGACCATCATCACGTATTGTCGACCTCACGTTCAGTTTTGTATACAAGTTGTCAACCATTCTGTGGTTTACGAGGGTGTACCCTGTTATATTAATGACAACTGCCTATACAAATGTACAGTGGTCGAATGTAGCTGCCAATCGGAAATCGGTAATCTGTGCTATTTTACATGTTATCACCTGCCTTTTCATAGCAACGTCAGCCGGTCAGTATAACTCCGCCAGTGAAGCAATGGATAGTGAAGTCGATCCAAGACCGGAGAGTGAGCGAGACCAGACAGACCAGCCAAACACCTGTAAAACCAGTTCAGGCAGTGAACAGAAGCAGCTAGAGGGTAAGTATGGTCTGTACAAATATCCCTCATGTAGGAATGGTGGATAATGCACAGGAATACCTTTGACAAATTCTTTCCAAAACCAAGACCCTACTAAATTTATTTAGCACAGTGCTTTCTCTCCTCTGTACTGTCCACTAATACTGTTTGTATACCGCCCGCATACTAAGTACTCATGCTACACTTAAATATTGTTCCCATAATTATTCCTGTTTTCTATCCATTAGGTGATAGTTCTCCGAGTGCAATTTCAAATGGCAAAGCCGCCAGTTCACAGCCTGAGGGCGAGAACAGTACACTGAAACAGAGGGAGCCTCCTGACGGCAGCGAAGGGGCGGGGGATTCCGCTGCGGCTGCCGGCCCTAGCCTGGAGGAAGAACGACCTCAGAGAAGAGGTGGATCAATTTAAATTTTCTGACCGTACTATGATTTTAGCATATGAGTCATAACTTCACAACTGCTATAGTGCAAACTCTTGCTCCAGCATAAGTTAGGTTAGATTTTGGATGTAGGAACCTTGGCATTTCACGATTTTCTGATAGTGAACTCTGCCTCATGCCTCCTTGGTGTGACAGGAGTGCATTGCTGTAGCTGAAGCATATCGAGCCAGTGAACCCAGTGAGGGAATATGTAACTACACATAGGCAAACATGGCAGCCTTACCGACGTGCTGTGCCTTCTCCAAACTCTCACTGTAGTCACTCCTGGAAGATACTAGCACTCACACTCACTACAGCCATCATTGATCATTATTAACCACACATAGTCTAAGCATAGATAGTAGAGTAGAAGGTCCTTCTACTCTACTATCTATGGTCTAAGCATGCTCTTGTTTTTTTACTAAAACTAGTAATCCAGACACCATGTTGCCATCTATAGCAGTCACGTGCTTTGCTAGCCAGCTTTGCCAGTTTAATGGGCTCCTACTCCTCCTAGAGAATTCACCACACCAGGTCCTGGCGATGCAGAGATCTCTAGTATGCTTCACTAACCCTACCCCGCTGAAATTTAACCATTTCTCTTGCCTGCTATCCCTCCAGACATCCAGTTCCGTATCGATCGACGCAGCACCCTGGCCGATCTCAAGAAGACGTTGGAACAGCACGTCGGACAGACCTCAGAGAACTTTAAAGTATGAAGTGATAGTCACAATAATTTTTTATCAGCTGTATACGTGTGTGAAAACTTCATTGTCTACATTTCAGCCATCTTCATTGCCTACCTTTTGGCCATATTATCATGGCCGAAACAGAGGCAATGAAGTTTTTTTATACAGCTGGTGAAGTTTTTTGGATATTAGTGACCAGCTATAAATTCTATGCGTATTTATGTGGTATAGTTTTGCTAGCTAGACAAGGACTCAGAAACCTCCCAATACATTTATCTTTGAAACATACACTTACACATACACCCACACACACACACACACACACACACACACACACACACACACACACACACACACACACAGATCTACCGTGTCTACAGCAACAACCAGGAGTACGAGATGTTCCGTGTCAATGATGCTCTCACCACTGTTCCAAATGAAACCAGGATGATTGTGAGACTGGGACGGGCCCTCAAGGCCGGGGAGTTTAGAATCAAACTCTTCCTGCTCAGAATAAGAGAAGTGGAGGTAGGTCTGTTTGTACTCACCAGATACTGTCTCAGTTACTGACATGCCTGCAACACTTGCATACACACGTTCAGTTCTGCAAGTCCCTCCTGGACTCCATCGTGGCAAAGGGGATGACAGTGAGAGAGTTCAAGGATCAGATCATCAAGGAAGCATATGAGCAGGGGGTGGAGTGCCCAGCACAGGTCGATTGGTGAGGAGAAACCACAATCACCTCTTACAATATCTGTGACTATCATTTTATCTCTCACACATGCTCAAACATACACACACACACACACACACACACACACACACACCAGTCTCCGTCTCCGCAAGAAAACTTGGCGCAGTGCTGGTACAGTCTACCTCAATGACCAGATCATTGAGAAGGACATCCACGTGTTTGCCAACTTTGAGATGTATGTGGAACCACTACAAGGTACGTAATTGTATATGTGCCTGCACAGCAGATGATATTTATCAGCACGCTTTGCATTCCATATAAGCTATTTAGCACCAGCTTATTAGAACGAAACAACCTGACATCCACTCAAGTACATGTTATTTCTGCCCTTTCAGCTCCCGACGCTATGACATACCCAACTCAGATGCAGGTATACATCCGTCGGTGGAGGCCGTCTACCTTCACTGTAGATCCCACTCAAGAGATCATCTTGGAGGAAAACAACCCTGAGCACCTCCGAAAGAAAGTATGTGTGTGTGTGTGTGTGTGTGTGTGTGTGTGTGTGTCTTTAATTTTATTATAATTCCCTACAGCTGTATTCAAAATTGATCGCTCACCAGAATAAGACTTCTGTCTCCTCCTTCCATACAGATCTCTGAAGTCAGTGACATTCCCTGGGAGAGAGTGGAGTTTGGAAAGGTGCTGCATCTCTATATGTAGTTCACTAATTACCAGGCCATAGATACTACCGCTGTGCAGTTATGATTTGCCCAGCGTGACATACTTCTTGATAAAATTATTTTATTACCCAATCATTTCCCTGTACACACATAAATGGATACACACATGCACACACACACACACACACACACACACACACACATGCACACACAACACACACACACACACGTAGGGCTACGGGACGTTCCCTTGTGAGATCTCTGTTCTAGACATTGAGGATGACTTGGACTGGAATCCCAATGTCACAAGCATCTCCTCCATGCCTCTATCCATCTACGATGATGGAGCCATTCTCTACTACAAGTGAGAACTCCATGTACTATCTGGCTGTAGCTTGGAGAAGTCTGTGATGCACTTCTCCAAACTATTTCAAGTTCAAGTGATGTAATATATAGAAATCTGAGTTTCAATACTTTTATAGTATGATAGCTCAATCTAGCACATTTTCATGCTGACTAGAAATCTAAAATTATTCTGTCTTCTGCAGAGACGCAAATGAGAAGCTAGCTGAGCTCACTGCTGAGAAGAGAAGTGAACTGCAGAAGCAGGAGAATGCGAGGTGAGCATTCGGTTATCAGGCCTTAGTCTGATGGGCTCTGCACTGGTGCAAGCGATCACTTCAACCACAAAATTAAGTACATTGCTTAGTACTATAGACAGTCATTTTGGCTTGTTACACATCACCATAGTAACAGACTTTCTGAGCTTAGAATGAATCCCATAGCGCTAGAAATACAGGAAATGTGTACATAATTATACTAAATGGCCTAGAGTGGGTGGCTATAATTATGTTCAAACTAGACCTCGGCTCCGCCTCAGCCTAGTTGGAATATAGCTGTCCATGCTCTAAGCTGTACTTAGCAAAACTATTTATAGTACCAGATAGTTAACTCTAATTTGAAATTCTTTAATAATATAACCCTGACTCCTGCCACAGGTTAAGCAAGTACAATATACATGGCAGCCATGGTGGCTATTCACTACGTGTAAAAGAGCGTGCTCTAAAGATCTACACGGATGATGATGATGAGAAAAGCACCAAAGAAGATAGTTAACTTCCTTAGGAGTTTATCGTTATTTTGTGTGGTACCAGTAAAGGCTGGTTTTGAGAGGATTAATTGCTTTTGTGATTTATGAGATAATCAGCACTAAACTATTATGCCAAGCATTGTATTATGGATTCTAAAGTAGTCAATATTATGTATTATGTACATACATGAGTATGCTTAGCATTGTCTATTGCTCAGTGTTATTATAATGTTGTTCTGTATTCCTCTGTAGAGAGTTTGGTCTATAATGATGTACGTGTAATTATTGTATGATTGTGACTGTAAAAAAAAAAGAGAATACTGCTAGCCAGTGCTAGGGCTTTGGCTAGGAAAGTTTCCCAAAGCCGGTAAATAGGGACATGCACATTATTTTACTGATGCATCTTCAGGTCTGCATAATAATAATTAAACACTGGGAGAAGTTTTCTGATCGTTAGCCCGAGTCGAGTCTCGAACGCGCGTGACGTAACTGGCACGCGTGCATTACGTAATGTATGTAGCCTATGCATTACGTAATGTAGTGATCGGTTACGAACGCTAGCGCTAGCGCTGTAGGCTGTAGCTGGTTACGCCAGAGTATGTTTGTTCCCGAGAGTATCTAGTTAGGAGAGCTATATAGAACTAGCTTGTCTACTAAAGAAGTAGTCTCAGGTACCGAGACTACTATAAAAAGAAGACGGCGTCCTGGCACACAACTCATAGTATTCGTCCCGCCCACTTTTGATGTGAGCGAAGATGGCAGGAACGTTTGCAGGTAATTACGTGACTATAATATCCATGATAGTAGGGTAGTGATATATCTGAAAGCCTCAAATCTGATTTTGCTATAGGTTATAACTTTACACGGAGTCCACTGAGAAGCTAGTATAGCAATGATCAGTGTTAGCCTGTTCACCCCAGTATAGGCCATGGTTCCTAGCTAAGATAATTCTCTAGTAAGCACACACATTATTCTGATTTAAATAATTATTGTAGACAATTGAGGGTAAATGCATTGCCAAGTGTTACTAAAGTATAGCAGGTGAGTAGAGCTGCAGATGTGAATCACAACTGGGTGGGGCAAGATGGGGATATTATAAAGTACATACACACGTACTCTGTTTTGATATCCATAATAATTGTTATTTAATCTATTCAGTATCCATAATTTGAGATACATTCAGTATCCATAATTTAACATACAAGAATTGAATGCACCTCTTTCTAGCCATTTGCTATCCAGTACTCTTTTACACTATCACTATCCCCCTAATGCAGGCTTTGAGCCATATCGACTGACTGGAGTCCGAGTGACTGCTGAAGAATACGGTCGAGGATCTTACGCTGCAGTTGTAGGGGTCGAGTACAGAGGACTCAAGTGTGCGGGAAAGAAGCTTCATATCGTCCTCGTTGAAGAGGGAGTGAGGGAAATTGTCTATCGCTTTGAGGGAGAGTGTCGGCTGCTGGCCCAAATGAGACACCCAAACATTGTACAATTCATTGGTGTCTACTTTGAGGAAGATTCAGAGATCCCGATCCTCGTCATGGAGTTCCTCCCGACCACCCTCACCAGGTGTATTGATACGTATGGTGTTCTACTTGAGGAGATCAGCTATGCCATACTTCATGACGTGGCCCTGGGTTTGTACCACCTTCACAGCCAAGCCCCACCCATTGTACACCGTGATCTGTCAGCAAACAATGTCCTTCTTACCCCCAACATGACAGCCAAAATTTCAGATCTGGGGGTTGCCCGAATTTTGAATCTGACCCCCCAACAAATGAGTCGTATGACACGTGCCCCGGGCACACTTGCGTATATGCCACCTGAAGCATTGTCAGAAGATCCTAGATATGACACAAGAATTGACGAATTCTCATATGGTGTTCTAATGATCCATGTCCTCTGTGGACAGTGGCCATTTCCATCTGAGCCTGTTCGTGTCCATCCTGAAAATCAACGGCTGATTCCAGTATCGGAAGCTGAACGTCGAAACCAGTACCTTCAAGATATTGGTAATGGTCACCCCCTAATGGATCTAATCCTCAGGTGTGTCAGCAATATACCACAACAGAGGGCCAGAGCTGCAGAAATAATTCAGCAAATGGAACGCATGACACGTCAGTCCCCACCCACCTTTGCCAACCGAGTTACAATGCTCAGACAGATTGGAGCCGATAGGACTGAGAAAGAGCAATTACGCAATGAAAAGAATTCCACACAGGCACTGCTGTATATGGGAAGCCAGCAACGACGGAGGCTGGCTATGTATCTCGAACAGAGCAGAGAAGAAGCAGAAATAGCTGCACGACGACATGCAGCTCAAATTGAACAACTTCACACCGAAAATGCAACTGCACAGACACAGTTGAGGGAAGAAATCCAAAGGTTGGAGCAGTTGTCTCGGCATGTGTCCACAGAACTCGAACAGAGCAGACAAGAAGCAGAAATAGCTGCACGACAACATGCGACTCAAGTTAAACAACTTCACATGGCGAATGAAGCTACACAGGCACAGTTGAGGGAAGAAATTCAAAGGTTGGAGCAGTTGTCTCAGCATTGCCAGGAAGAGATTGAACGTTCTGAACTGGCGCATTCAATTGAAATAGAACAGTTGCGCCTTCGACTAGTTGAGTCACAAACACAAAGCGAAGCCCACCAAGCTGAATTGAAGGCTACTATTGAGACCCATCAAGCTGAAATGAAGGCTCAGAGTGAGGCCAGGGAGGAGGAGAGAAGGACTCTCGGGAATCGACAAGGTGTGCTAGCAGAAGAAATAGCTACAATGAGGAGTGAGATCGAAGGGCTTCTTGCAACTACTACCTCAAAAGATGAAGTCATCCTATCCAAGGATAGAGAGATTCGGTCTAAAGATGAAGAGATTCAGTCAAAGACAGCAGAGCTTTCAGTAAAAAGTGCATCACTTTCCCAGATGGAGGTTGAAAATGAACGGCTGCAGGCAGCACTCCTCTCCAAGGACAGGGAAATTGAGTTGAAACAGCGTGAGATCCACACTAAAACCCAGGAACTATCTGTAAAGAATGACACAATTGTTGCAAAAAATGTAGAAATTTCAGGCAATCAGGAAGCCTTAGATGCTAAAAATGCGACCCTCACTGAAAAAGAGTCCGAGTTAGCCTCCAAGATTACCATCCTCGAGAACCAGTCTTCCACCATTCAACGGCTACATCAGCAGCTAACTAGAGCAAGAGAATTCCTGACAAGACAAAAGCCACAGGTATGACTACTGTAGACAGTTTTAAGAGTAAGGCGTCAGTCATTGATTTGTACACCTGAGCTGTAGCTTTAGTCAGGAACAGTTCCAGAGCTTCAGACTTGGATGATAGGAAACTACGCCTTCTTGTAGATACTGTATGACTACGTTTAAAAGGGCTCCATTCCGGTTTCGCTCCCTAGTGTGCCCGACTTTGTCAAGGGCTTTGATGTTATTTAGTAACTGACAGTAGCAATTATCGAATATTCATATAAATTGCTATGGCAATTATCATTGAGTTAGTGATTCAGAGCTTATCCGTCTTATATTTCCATGCAAATTTGGGATCCTCGGCCTCCCCTTCAAGGTATGGTAAAGCGAATATTTTTTGTAATAACATGTTTCAACCAATGGCATGTAAAACAGGGCTGTGATTGACTCGGTGGGATGGATCTTCATGTGAACTGGTTATAGAAACACAGGTAAATAGTTGTTGCTGAGCCTCAGAGCTCCTGTCACTACAGCTATAGTACGGTTCTGCTGATGATTATAAACGGTAGGCCCAATCGATGCCGGTCTATTACTATTCAGTATGTATATGACCTCATCCTGCCAGTAAACACAGTAAATAGCACAAAAATGATGTAGCAATGCACTGGCCGGAAGGGTCGTTCATCCACTACACATTCACATGATATTATCTATCTGGTCGATGATACATGCTGGTTGAAATTGGCGAATTACGCTACTAAATAGGTATATTTATTACTACCAGTACCCATGTCATGTTATGAATAATTATATTTAGTGTTTACTAACCTGTTGGGGGAAAAGCTTGCTAACTATACTATAGTCACAAATTTTCGATGGGGCAGAAGATTACATAATTATGGAGCCATTTTTGTGGTAATTGCTCGACATTAGACCGTGACTCCAGTGAAAAGGTATACCCCTTCAGCTGCAGCATTGCTCCATTCAGAATCTGTATACCCATATGCTTTGGATGCACCCATTTATGGATATATTCTAGCAATCTATGCATGTACACGTACGCCTTGACTTCCACTGTGAACTCAACTGTGGGTGGAATGAAAGTACATTCCTTTCCACTCACTTCTAATTACCTTCAGGGTCTCACTCCAGGTGTAGGCCCCTTTCAACCGATCCCATAGACGTATACTTCACCTGATGTAGTATGAGTCTGTGTGACCGATTGCTTTGAAGGCACACACAACCTTCAGTTTGTCTAGGCCGAGACCTCCCACTTGCTTTGTCTGATTCATTACAGTGAGTATGTCTTTATGTACATAACTGAATACACATGATCGTCAATACTCTCCCACTGCATAAACACATCACTCCAGCCTTCATCTTCTCTAGTGAGTAGATTCGGGAGCAGGAACGAAGAAAACCTTTGCAAGGTTTGATAATTACATTATACAATGTGATAACTATCTATTTAACTTAACTAACGCAAGCATACTTAATTTTGTGGAACTAAATTTTTGCAAAAAAACTATCGCATGCACCCAGCCAAAATGTTCACGGAATTTAAAATTCACAGTTCATGGTCACATGCTACATAATGTATATACATACATCTGTAATTCACGAGTATTACGGTTATATGTTCAATCATGAAAATTTATCTCACCAAATATCAGTACGATACTGATAGCTAATTTAAGTGATTCATTAATAGAGTTTTGATGTTATTATATGTTTAACTGAAAGTGTATCTGATTATAACATGCATCCCAAAATGCAGCTACTGCATAAAAGTATGCTTTCGAGTGCAGTTTTGCTCATTAGAATAAGGCTATAAAGGCTGCAGCTAAAGAAAGTATTTCTACAGCAAGAATTAGCTCAGTGTATACCACTGTTCTAGCTTTAACCATGCACAGTCTCTGCAACCAAGCTTAAGCGATGTTGAGGCAGTAGCTTCATCGATCTGCCTTGTACATGACATACAAGCTGTAATACTGGACCAAATACGTAGCATGGATTATAAGTACATTTACTCCTCCCAGTTCCGTCTGTTCTGTAAACACCCTCTCAACGGGAAGATCCTGGAACGCAGGCTAGTGGTGCATAAAGACCAGACTCTCATAGAGGCCTTGGAGGAAGCCCATTACGTAAGTCTAATGTAATTTGTACTCATGTTTAGAATATACTGATGTAGTATTTTACATTGCCAAGACTCGGTTCTTGCATAGCATCACTGTGCATGCATTACAGGTTGATATATATGTAGTGATCCAATTAATGTACTGTGGAGGAATTACAAAATTGTATACATGGCTTGACTATGCATACATATTGTTTATAGCGTGCTAGTTACTGTATTGTCATATGTTGTGTGTTTAACAGTATCCATATGATATTCAGAGAAAGTAGCACTTCCCGAATCTGCAGCTATAGACGCACCAACAGAATCCAAACCTCTACTGCTTTATACAGCTGTAAGAATGGTTTGTGCAAATAGTACATTTCACAGCTAATTATCATGTCTCCGTGGTATAGCACGCAATGTTAATTTTTTTTACCTTAGGATACTATTGCTTTAGTTCTTTTGCAAGTGGTAGTCTACAGCTTTAATTGCAGGCAAGTAGAAGGCAATAACTTTCCTGGCATGTGCAAAGCTATATGATTTTCTGAGAATGTGTAAGGACCCGTTATATCAATTTTGTTTTGCAAATATGTACTCCCTAGTATATGCATGTTATAAAAATTAAAGGTTAATCAGTTTTGAGTGAATTCCCAAGAGTAAAGATTATGTCATAAGAAAAGATGAAATTCTGAAGTTTACAGCTGCTCAATATTTGATCTTGGATCTGGCCTCCTAGGCTTTTCAGTAGCAAACAGTGTATATCAGGCCACTCTTTTGGGGGGGTGTGGCCTGGGTACGAGGCTAACCATCAATTATTAAAACATTTACTGTAATCAAATTTCGAATAAATGCTGTGCCTAGCTATACATTTAGTAGTTAAATCACATAAACTCAGGAACTTCTACAGACATTCTTACCATTATACAGTAGACCCAAATGTATATATTTTACTTGCACTACATGTACTGCATCACAGTCACTGCCAGGAGAGAGGCGCTTCTGATTTTCTGTTGTAAGGTAGCTACCATAATCAATAAATTACAGGTTCTTTTACTATTCTTGACTTGTCAGAAACCCCATTTCAGTTGCGAGAGAGTCAGAATCAGGTTAATTTCTGGTTCTCCGTTTACTATATACATATACTGCCTCTGTACTACTCCTCACCATGTGACTGAGATGGTTTACGGATAATTTTACTACATTTAGCAATTTGTTCATGCATGCACGAACAGTATATACCGGGCCACCCTTTCGGGGGGTGCAGCCTGGGAACGAGGCTAATCTACTGTTTCAATCATGTTAAGTTTACTTAACATCACATATGATCTTGCTTCGTTCAGCTAGGGCTATATCCTGCACGGGATGAAAATTATCTCTTTTGTGCTCTTGAATGATGGTCTTTGTGAATAATCAGGGTCACAGTCATTATGATGATCATAATTATCATTGTATGTGTATGTATGTACTTGCATACATGTAGGTCCTGGACCTCAGAGGTTCGGTTTCTATTGCACAGTGTCGTCTAGTAAAATATGATGAATACACTGAGACTCTGGACAATTCTTTTGATGTGAGTATATCTCGAGGACCCAATAAAATTGTCTACAGCCACTGAAACACAACTATTGACAAAATAGTTATTGTTAGTTGGTGTAGACAAGTTAGACCTCCAGGGGTCCAAGAGGCTTGATTGTAGACTGTGTTTACTTGTCAGAAGGTGATAAGAATGGGGCTTGCAGTATCCATGGTTAGTATTACTGAATGCAGATCCACCTCTAGAAGTGAAAGTGATGTATATATATATATATATCTACATGGTATCAGTGGATGCACTATAAGACCTGCTGCTTTACTCTTTTAAGAATCACAGTTGTGTGCTTCAAAGTAATGGAGTCTGCATGTACCAGTAGAAAACGGATCATGCTACAGGTGTGATTTTGCTCAGTTTTTAGACTTTTTATTCAGACTTTAATGCCTATTTTAACTTAGGGTGTGACCTTTGGTCAGCTGGTGGGTGAGGCTCGCTCTCACTACTCCTATGAGTTGTTTATGGAGATTAGGGCGAAAGATGAGGTATTCAAGCCATACAAGAAGGGAGGTAGGTTACTGTGTGTGTGTGATGTATGTGTGTGTATGCCAGGCCTTCTGGCCAGATTTTCTCGCAGCCTTCTCTTTCACGGCTATGAAAAAAGCTTCAAGGGAAGACCTGGGTACGAGGCTATATGCTACTAACTTCTTACTAAATATTTGGTGTGACCATGCTACCAAGTGCAAAGATGCAGGTACAATGAATACCCACATAAAAAAGAAGGCCAAAATTATGTATATACATTGCAATCTTTAGGAACCACGGTACCAGAAGATTGGTAGGTTAGAAACCACAGTACCATTGGTGCAGAAATAGAATGAACTGTTCATGGTTGGCAGGAAGCATCCGTATGTACGATTACAGTAAAGAGCTTGATCTTTCACAATTTTCTTAATAGGATTAAACATGAAAGTGCTGGTGGTGGACTTGAAGGAGAGACGAGTGCTGGACCCAGTCTTCATCAGAGCAGAGCAGGACTGGAAGGTAGCCGAGCTCAAGAGAGAGATTTCCAAGGTAAGCGATGATACGCAGGGGTCTCACAGGAAGCAAGTGAAATGTTAACGTTTACATATGCTGTACTGTGGGTCACATGAACAGTGATTTTGTATCTGTATACCTTTTTGGTCTGTACACATCATTCCATTGTTTTCGTGAGACCACTAGCATTACTTTCACTCTGGTTTTTCTATTGTCTATATATGGGAATATAAACTTTTGAGGAACTGGTGTCCCCTAATGTCATGTTTGGCCTGCGCACACACACACAGAAACTCTACATGAGTGCAGAGGTGATGAATGTAGCCATAGAGACATATCAGAGTGAGAGCAAGCTCTTAGCAAATCCACAACAGCAACTGAAGAGTGAGGGCCTCTACCGCAAGCACATTGTAAGTGGCCTTCTAAAGTGGAACACTGACACCCCAGAGTGTGGACGTCTATAGCTATAGTATTCTTATCAAAGTCCAGGTCTATTCAGCATGTATTAGAACAAACTGGTGTCCACTAAATATATTCCAGTGTATATAGTGCCTGTTCAAGAAATGCATCACTATAGCTGAAACAGTTGTATATTACAAGAACTAGAGCTCATTTGCTATAATCATGAATATGATACTGCATTATAGGACCATACACAGATTGATTATGTTCTATTATAGAGGCATTCAATTTCAGAAGCACTGTCTAAAGAGAGCGAGAAAGACCTCATGTCCTAATGACTTCTTCTCCTGGCAGGTGTTTGTATGCTCCGACCCTGAGGACTACCAGAAGGAATTCAAGGAGTCAGAGATGAACCGTCTCATCGATGAGTACATCAACTCTATCCTCCTAAACATCTCCCTCCCCCCTCCCCCGAGGAAGACAGATGCAACAGGTGTGCATTTGCTCAGGCATCCATATGTAATACACGTTTTACATCTACATGTACTTAGCTTCTCTCAGCCCTCCCCCCTTTCCCAAACAGATTTTGTAAAAACTTTCTTTAGGCCTATTCTTCTCATTAGGTTCTCCATATCTGTTTAGAAAAAGTAACATTACTGTATTGGATTATGCTAATGCAAACATGGCAAACAACGTGCAGTAATAACTTTAACAATTTTTTTCCATACCTCACTGTCACCTCTATACTACATGTCCATGCACATGCTGTTTATGATTACTGTAATAATTACTTCACTACTGCCTGTATATTGCCCATTCCCTGGAGCAGGTAACCCTGGCATGGAGGAGAAGAGACCTCAAAGAAGAGGTGAGTTAACTTAAGCTTTCTGACTTTACTATAGTTGTAGCATACGTCTCATAACTTTACAACTACTAGTGAAAATTGAGTGATCCTCCAGCATTAGCGAGGCAAAAATAGATCAGCAGTGTGTAGCTCTCTACATTTTGGAGGTAGGAACCTTGGCATTTTAATCAACTCTGCTTCACATCTTTGCCTCGGTGTGACAGCAGTACATTGCTGTAGCAGGAGTGCATCAAACCAGGAGCAAGGGAGCATGTATATAACTGCCTCTCTGATATTCAACCATTTTCATTGCCTGCTCTCCCTCCAGACATTCAGTTCCGTATCGATCGACGCAGCACCCTGGCCGATCTCAAGAAGACATTGGAACAGCACGTCGGACAGACCTCAGAGAACTTTAAAGTATGAACTTATAATCACAATATTTTTTTTAACAGCTGTATACATGTGTGAAAACTTCATTGCCTACGTTTCAACCATCTTTATTGTCTACATTTTCGCCATATTATCATCTGAAACAGAGTGTTCATATAAAGATGGTATTGATATGAGTGACCAGCTAAGAATTATGTTTAATGCGTATTTATGTAGGTATAATTTTGCTAGCTAGACAAAGACTCAGAAACCTCCCAATACATTTATCTTTGAAACATACACTTACACATACACCCACACACACACACACACACACACACACACACACACACACACACACACACACACACACACACACACACACACACAGATCTACCGTGTCTACAGCAACAACCAGGAGTACGAGATGTTCCGTGTCAATGATGCTCTCACCACTGTTCCAAATGAAACCAGGATGATTGTGAGACTGGGACGGGCCCTCAAGGCCGGGGAGTTTAGAATCAAACTCTTCCTGCTCAGAATAAGAGAAGTGGAGGTAGGTCTGTTTGTACTCACCAGATACTGTCTCAGTTACTGACATGCCTGCAACACTTGCATACACACGTTCAGTTCTGCAAGTCCCTCCTGGACTCCATCGTGGCAAAGGGGATGACAGTGAGAGAGTTCAAGGATCAAATCATCAAGGAAGCATATGAGCAGGGGGTGGAGTGCCCAGCACAGGTCGATTGGTGAGGAGAAACCACCAGAACTAGCATCAGCTCTCTCCTAGTATATGGCATCTGTGTAGCATCCACTGCATGTATAAAAAACGCTATACATGCTATGCGTCCTAATGTTGTTATCATTAATAACAGGCCCTGCAGATTTCATAAGGTGCAAAAAATGACTCCTGACCTCTTATAATAACATAATAATATATGTACCTTCCGTTACAATATCTGTGACTCATTTAATCTCTCACACACGCTCAAACATACACACACACACACACACACACACACACACCAGTCTCCGTCTCCGCAAGAAAACCTGGCGCAGTGCTGGTACAGTCTACCTCAATGACCAGATCATTGAGAAGGACATCCACGTGTTTGCCAACTTTGAGATGTATGTGGAACCACTACAAGGTACGTAATTGTATATGTGCCTGCACAGCAGATGATATTTATCAGCACGCTTTGCATTCCATATAAGCTATTTAGCACCAGCTTATTAGAACGAAACAACCTGACATCCACTCAAGTACATGTTATCTCTGCCCTTTCAGCTCCCGACGCTATGACATACCCAACTCAGATGCAGGTATACATCCGTCGGTGGAGGCCATCTACCTTCACTGTAGATCCCACTCAAGAGATCATCTTGGAGGAAAACAACCCTG
This sequence comes from Phakellia ventilabrum, assembly GCA_963921505.1. Lineage (NCBI taxonomy): Eukaryota > Metazoa > Porifera > Demospongiae > Axinellida > Axinellidae > Phakellia > Phakellia ventilabrum. The sequence continues at coordinate 928,273 of OY997378.1, read as the reverse complement.
AGCACCTCCGAAAGAAAGTATGTGTGTGTTTGTGTGTCATGTGTGTGTGTGTGTGTGTCTTTAATTTGATTATAATTCCCTACAGCTGTGTTCAATATTGATCGCTCACCAGAATAAGACTTCTGTCTCCTCCTTCCATACAGATCTCTGAAGTCAGTGACATTCCCTGGGAGAGAGTGGAGTTTGGAAAGGTGCTGCATCTCTATATGTAGTTCACTAATTACCAGGCCATAGATACTACCGCTGTGCAGTTATGAGTTGCCCAGCGTGACATATACTTCTTGATAAAATTATTTTATTACCCAATCATTTCCCTGTACACACTAAATGGATACACACACAATACACACATGCACACACACACACACACACACACACACACACATGCACACACAACACACACACACACACACACACACACACGTAGGGCTACGGGACGTTCCCTTGTGAGATCTCTGTTCTAGACATTGAGGATGACTTGGACTGGAATCCCAATGTCACAAGCATCTCCTCCATGCCTCTATCCATCTACGATGATGGAGCCATTCTCTACTACAAGTGAGAACTCCATGTACTATCTGGCTGTAGCTTGGAGAAGTCCGTGATGCACTTCTCCAAACTATTTCGAGTTCAAGTGATGTAATATATAGAAATCTGAGTTTCAATACTTTTATAGTATGATAGCTCAATCTAGCACATTTTCATGCTGACTAGAAATCTAAAATTATTCTGTCTTCTGCAGAGACGCAAATGAGAAGCTAGCTGAGCTCACTGCTGAGAAGAGAAGTGAGCTGCAGAAGCAGGAGAATGCGAGGTGAGCATTCAGTTATCAGGCCTTAGTGTGATAGGCTCTGCACTGGTGCAAGCGATCACTTCAACCACAAAATTAAGTACATTGCTTAGTACTATAGACAGTCATTTTGGCTTGTTACACATTACCATAGTAACAGACTTTCTGAGCTTAGAATGAATCCCATAGCGCTAGAAATACAGGAAATGTGTACATAATTATACTAAATGGCCTAGAGTGGGTGGCTATAATTATGTTCAAACTAGACCTCGGCTCCGCCTCAGCCTAGTTGGAATATAGCTGTCCATGCTCTAAGCTGTACTTAGCAAAACTATTTATAGTACCAGATAGTTAACTCTAATTTGAAATTCTTTAATAATATAACCCTGACTCCTGCCACAGGTTAAGCAAGTACAATATACATGGCAGCCATGGTGGCTATTCACTACGTGTAAAAGAGCGTGCTCTAAAGATATACACGGATGATGATGATGAGAGAAGCACCAAAGAAGATAGTTAACTTCCTTAGGAGTTTATCGTTATTTTGTGTGGTACCAGTAAAGGCTGGTTTTGAGAGGATTAATTGCTTTTGTGATTTATGAGATAATCAGCACTAAACTATTATGCCAAGCATTGTATTATGGATTCTAAAGTAGTCAATATTATGTATTATGTACATACATGAGTATGCTTAGCATTGTCTATTGCTCAGTGTTATTATAATGTTGTTCTGTATTCCTCTGTAGAGAGTTTGGTCTATAATGATGTACGTGTAATTATTGTATGATTGTGACTGTAAAAAAAAAAGAGAATACTGCTAGCCAGTGCTAGGGCTTTGGCTAGGAAAGTTTCCCAAAGCCGGTAAATAGGGACATGCACATTATTTTACTGATGCATCTTCAGGTCTGCATAATAATAATTAAACACTGGGAGAAGTTTTCTGATCGTTAGCCCGAGTCGAGTCTCGAACGCGCGTGACGTAACTGGCACGCGTGCATTACGTAATGTATGTAGCCTATGCATTACGTAATGTAGTGATCGGTTACGAACGCTAGCGCTAGCGCTATAGGCTGTAGCTGGTTACGCCAGAGTATGTTTGTTCCCGAGAGTATCTAGTTAGGAGAGCTATATAGAACTAGCTTGCCTACTAAAGTAGTCTCAGGTACCGAGACTACTATAAAAAGAAGACGGCGTCCTGGCACACAACTCATAGTATTCGTCCCGCCCACTTTTGATGTGAGCGAAGATGGCAGGAACGTTTGCAGGTAATTACGTGACTATAATATCCATGATAGTAGGGTAGTGATATATCTGAAAGCCTCAAATCTGATTTTGCTATAGGTTATAACTTTACACGGAGTCCACTGAGAAGCTAGTATAGCAATGATCAGTGTTAGCCTGTTCACCCCAGTATAGGCCATGGTTCCTAGCTAAGATCATTCTCTAGTAAGCACACACATTATTCTGATTTAAATAATTATTGTAGACAATTGAGGGTAAATGCATTGCCAAGTGTTACTAAAGTATAGCAGGTGAGTAGAGCTGCAGATGTGAATCACAACTGGGTGGGGCAAGATGGGGATATTATAAAGTACATACACACGTACTCTGTTTTGATATCCATAATAATTGTTATTTAATCTATTCAGTATCCATAATTTGAGATACATTCAGTATCCATAATTTAACATACAAGAATTGAATGCACCTCTTTCTAGCCATTTGCTATCCAGTACTCTTTTACACTATCACTATCCCCCTAATGCAGGCTTTGAGCCATATCGACTGACTGGAGTCCGAGTGACTGCTGAAGAATACGGTCGAGGATCTTACGCTGCAGTTGTAGGGGTCGAGTACAGAGGACTCAAGTGTGCGGGAAAGAAGCTTCATATCGTCCTCGTTGAAGAGGGAGTGAGGGAAATTGTCTATCGCTTTGAGGGAGAGTGTCGGCTGCTGGCCCAAATGAGACACCCAAACATTGTACAATTCATTGGTGTCTACTTTGAGGAAGATTCAGAGATCCCGATCCTCGTCATGGAGTTCCTCCCGACCACCCTCACCAGGTGTATTGATACGTATGGTGTTCTACTTGAGGAGATCAGCTATGCCATACTTCATGACGTGGCCCTGGGTTTGTACCACCTTCACAGCCAAGCCCCACCCATTGTACACCGTGATCTGTCAGCAAACAATGTCCTTCTTACCCCCAACATGACAGCCAAAATTTCAGATCTGGGGGTTGCCCGAATTTTGAATCTGACCCCCCAACAAATGAGTCGTATGACACGTGCCCCGGGCACACTTGCGTATATGCCACCTGAAGCATTGTCAGAAGATCCTAGATATGACACAAGAATTGACGAATTCTCATATGGTGTTCTAATGATCCATGTCCTCTGTGGACAGTGGCCATTTCCATCTGAGCCTGTTCGTGTCCATCCTGAAAATCAACGGCTGATTCCAGTATCGGAAGCTGAACGTCGAAACCAGTACCTTCAAGATATTGGTAATGGTCACCCCCTAATGGATCTAATCCTCAGGTGTGTCAGCAATATACCACAACAGAGGGCCAGAGCTGCAGAAATAATTCAGCAAATGGAACGCATGACACGTCAGTCCCCACCCACCTTTGCCAACCGAGTTACAATGCTCAGACAGATTGGAGCCGATAGGACTGAGAAAGAGCAATTACGCAATGAAAAGAATTCCACACAGGCACTGCTGTATATGGGAAGCCAGCAACGACGGAGGCTGGCTATGTATCTCGAACAGAGCAGAGAAGAAGCAGAAATAGCTGCACGACGACATGCAGCTCAAATTGAACAACTTCACACCGAAAATGCAACTGCACAGACACAGTTGAGGGAAGAAATCCAAAGGTTGGAGCAGTTGTCTCGGCATGTGTCCACAGAACTCGAACAGAGCAGACAAGAAGCAGAAATAGCTGCACGACAACATGCGACTGCAAGTTAAACAACTTCACATGGCGAATGAAGCTACACAGGCACAGTTGAGGGAAGAAATTCAAAGGTTGGAGCAGTTGTCTCAGCATTGCCAGGAAGAGATTGAACGTTCTGAACTGGCGCATTCAATTGAAATAGAACAGTTGCGCCTTCGACTAGTTGAGTCACAAACACAAAGCGAAGCCCACCAAGCTGAATTGAAGGCTACTATTGAGACCCATCAAGCTGAAATGAAGGCTCAGAGTGAGGCCAGGGAGGAGGAGAGAAGGACTCTCGGGAATCGACAAGGTGTGCTAGCAGAAGAAATAGCTACAATGAGGAGTGAGATCGAAGGGCTTCTTGCAACTACTACCTCAAAAGATGAAGTCATCCTATCCAAGGATAGAGAGATTCGGTCTAAAGATGAAGAGATTCAGTCAAAGACAGCAGAGCTTTCAGTAAAAAGTGCATCACTTTCCCAGATGGAGGTTGAAAATGAACGGCTGCAGGCAGCACTCCTCTCCAAGGACAGGGAAATTGAGTTGAAACAGCGTGAGATCCACACTAAAACCCAGGAACTATCTGTAAAGAATGACACAATTGTTGCAAAAAATGTAGAAATTTCAGGCAATCAGGAAGCCTTAGATGCTAAAAATGCGACCCTCACTGAAAAAGAGTCCGAGTTAGCCTCCAAGATTACCATCCTCGAGAACCAGTCTTCCACCATTCAACGGCTACATCAGCAGCTAACTAGAGCAAGAGAATTCCTGACAAGACAAAAGCCACAGGTATGACTACTGTAGACAGTTTTAAGAGTAAGGCGTCAGTCATTGATTTGTACACCTGAGCTGTAGCTTTAGTCAGGAACAGTTCCAGAGCTTCAGACTTGGATGATAGGAAACTACGCCTTCTTGTAGATAATGTATGACTACGTTTAAAAGGGCTCCATTCCGGTTTCGCTCCCTAGTGTGCCCGACTTTGTCAAGGGCTTTGATGTTATTTAGTAACTGACAGTAGCAATTATCGAATATTCATATAAATTGCTATGGCAATTATCATTGAGTTAGTGATTCAGAGCTTATCCGTCTTATATTTCCATGCAAATTTGGGATCCTCGGCCTCCCCTTCAAGGTATGGTAAAGCGAATATTTTTTGTAATAACATGTTTCAACCAATGGCATGTAAAACAGGGCTGTGATTGACTCGGTGGGATGGATCTTCATGTGAACTGGTTATAGAAACACAGGTAAATAGTTGTTGCTGAGCCTCAGAGCTCCTGTCACTACAGCTATAGTACGGTTCTGCTGATGATTATAAACGGTAGGCCCAATCGATGCCGGTCTATTACTATTCAGTATGTATATGACCTCATCCTGCCAGTAAACACAGTAAATAGCACAAAAATGATGTAGCAATGCACTGGCCGGAAGGGTCGTTCATCCACTACACATTCACATGATATTATCTATCTGGTCGATGATACATGCTGGTTGAAATTGGCGAATTACGCTACTAAATAGGTATATTTATTACTACCAGTACCCATGTCATGTTATGAATAATTATATTTAGTGTTTACTAACCTGTTGGGGGAAAAGCTTGCTAACTATACTATAGTCACAAATTTTCGATGGGGCAGAAGATTACATAATTATGGAGCCATTTTTGTGGTAATTGCTCGACATTAGACCGTGACTCCAGTGAAAAGGTATACCCCTTCAGCTGCAGCATTGCTCCATTCAGAATCTGTATACCCATATGCTTTGGATGCACCCATTTATGGATATATTCTAGCAATCTATGCATGTACACGTACGCCTTGACTTCCACTGTGAACTCAACTGTGGGTGGAATGAAAGTACATTCCTTTCCACTCACTTCTAATTACCTTCAGGGTCTCACTCCAGGTGTAGGCCCCTTTCAACCGATCCCATAGACGTATACTTCACCTGATGTAGTATGAGTCTGTGTGACCGATTGCTTTGAAGGCACACACAACCTTCAGTTTGTCTAGGCCGAGACCTCCCACTTGCTTTGTCTGATTCATTACAGTGAGTATGTCTTTATGTACATAACTGAATACACATGATCGTCAATACTCTCCCACTGCATAAACACATCACTCCAGCCTTCATCTTCTCTAGTGAGTAGATTCGGGAGCAGGAACGAAGAAAACCTTTGCAAGGTTTGATAATTACATTATACAATGTGATAACTATCTATTTAACTTAACTAACGCAAGCATACTTAATTTTGTGGAACTAAATTTTTGCAAAAAAACTATCGCATGCACCCAGCCAAAATGTTCACGGAATTTAAAATTCACAGTTCATGGTCACATGCTACATAATGTATATACATACATCTGTAATTCACGAGTATTACGGTTATATGTTCAATCATGAAAATTTATCTCACCAAATATCAGTACGATACTGATAGCTAATTTAAGTGATTCATTAATAGAGTTTTGATGTTATTATATGTTTAACTGAAAGTGTATCTGATTATAACATGCATCCCAAAATGCAGCTACTGCATAAGAGTATGCTTTCGAGTGCAGTCTTGCTCGTTAGAATAAGGCTATAAAGGCTGCAGCTAAAGAAAGTATTTCTACAGCAAGAATTAGCTCAGTGTATACCACTGTTCTAGCTTTAACCATGCACAGTCTCTGCAACCAAGCTTAAGCGATGTTGAGGCAGTAGCTTCATCGATCTGCCTTGTACATGACATACAAGCTGTAATACTGGACCAAATACGTAGCATGGATTATAAGTACATTTACTCCTCCCAGTTCCGTCTGTTCTGTAAACACCCTCTCAACGGGAAGATCCTGGAACGCAGGCTAGTGGTGCATAAAGACCAGACTCTCATAGAGGCCTTGGAGGAAGCCCATTATGTAAGTCTAATGTAATTTGTACTCATGTTTAGAATATACTGATGTAGTATTTTACATTGCCAAGACTCGGTTCTTGCATAGCATCACTGTGCATGCATTACAGGTTGATATATATGTAGTGATCCAATTAATGTACTGTGGAGGAATTACAAAATTGTATACATGGCTTGACTATGCATACCTATTGTTTATAGCGTGCTAGTTACTGTATTGTCATGTGTTGTGTGTATAACAGTATCCATATGATATTCAGAGAAAGTAGCACTTCCCGAATCTGCAGCTATAGACGCACCAACAGAATCCAAACCTCTACTGCTTTATACAGCTGTAAGAATGGTTTGTGCAAATAGTACATTTCACAGCTAATTATCATGTCTCCATGGTATAGCACGCAATGTTAATTTTTTTTACCTTAGGATACTATTGCTTTAGTTCTTTTGCAGTGGTAGTCTACAGCTTTAATTGCAGGCAAGTAGAAGGCAATAACTTTCCTGGCATGTGCAAAGCTATATGATTTTCTGAGAATGTGTAAGGACCCGTTATATCAATTTTGTTTTGCAAATATGTACTCCCTAGTATATGCATGTTATAAAAATTAAAGGTTAATCAGTTTTGAGTGAATTCCCAAGAGTAAAGATTATGTCATAAGAAAAGATGAAATTCTGAAGTTTACAGCTGCTCGATATTTGATCTTGGATCTGGCCTCCTAGGCTTTTCAGTAGCAAACAGTGTATATCAGGCCACTCTTTTGGGGGGGTGTGGCCTGGGTACGAGGCTAACCATCAATTATTAAAACATTTACTGTAATCAAATTTCGAATAAATGCTGTGCCTAGCTATACATTTAGTAGTTAAATCACATAAACTCAGGAACTTCTAAAGACATTCTTACCCATTATACAGTAGACCCCAAGCATAGAACCAGTATGTATATATTTTACTTGCACTACATGTACTGCATCACAGTCACTGCCAGGAGAGAGGCGCTTCTGATTTTCTGTTGTAAGGTAGCTACCATAATCGATAAATTACAGGTTCTTTTACTATTCGTGACTTGTCAGAAACCCCATTTCAGTTGCGAGAGAGTCAGAATCAGGTTAATTTCTGGTTCTCCGTTTACTATATACATATACTGCCTCTGTACTACTCCTCACCATGTGACTGAGATGGTTTACGGATAATTTTACTACATTTAGCAATTTGTTCATGCATGCACGAACAGTATATACCGGGCCACCCTTTCGGGGGGTGCAGCCTGGGAACGAGGCTAATCTACTGTTTCAATCATGTTAAGTTTACTTAACATCACATATGATCTTGCTTCGTTCAGCTAGGGCTATATCCTGCACGGGATGAAAATTATCTCTTTTGTGCTCTTGAATGATGGTCTTTGTGAATAATCAGGGTCACAGTCATTATGATGATCATAATTATCATTGTATGTGTATGTATGTACTTGCATACATGTAGGTCCTGGACCTCAGAGGTTCGGTTTCTATTGCACAGTGTCGTCTAGTAAAATATGATGAATACACTGAGACTCTGGACAATTCTTTTGATGTGAGTATATCTCGAGGACCCAATAAAATTGTCTACAGCCACTGAAACACAACTATTGACAAAATAGTTATTGTTAGTTGGTGTAGACAAGTTAGACCTCCAGGGGTCCAAGAGGCTTGATTGTAGACTGTGTTTACTTGTCAGAAGGTGATAAGAATGGGGCTTGCAGTATCCATGGTTAGTATTACTGAATGCAGATCCACCTCTAGAAGTGAAAGTGATGTATATATATATATATATCTACATGGTTTGATTGGTTCAAGGAGGGGTTCTAAATCACTTAGAACCCCTGCTTCTGAGGGTTTCTACATATAGGATCCACCCTTGAGGCTATTCTGTCTACAATAATTATGCAACACTGAATATTCATATATAGCAAGTCCGTTGCTAATGCTACTCTAAATCAGTTAGACGCCTCGACCAATGGGATCTACGCGATTTAGAAACCCTCAGGCCCTTAGTAGCGCCCTCGCTTCGCTCGGGACGCTACAGCCTCAGGCCTTCGGGTTTCTAAATCGCGTAGATCCCTTGGTCTCGGCGTCTAACTATATATATGGTATCAGTGGATGCACTATAAGACCTGCTGCTTTACTCTTTTAAGAATCACAGTTGTGTGCTTCAAAGTAATGGAGTCTGCATGTACCAGTAGAAAACGGATCATGCTACAGGTGTGATTTTGCTCAGTTTTTAGACTTTTTATTCAGACTTTAATGCCTATTTTAACTTAGGGTGTGACCTTTGGTCAGCTGGTGGGTGAGGCTCGCTCTCACTACTCCTATGAGTTGTTTATGGAGATCAGGGCGAAAGATGAGGTATTCAAGCCATACAAGAAGGGAGGTAGGTTACTGTGGGTGTGTGATGTATGTGTGTGTATGCCAGGCCTTCTGGCCAGATTTTTCTCGCAGCCTTCTCTTTCACGGCTATGAAAAAAGCTTCAAGGGAAGACCTGGGTACGAGGCTATATGCTACTAACTTCTTACTAAATATTTGGTGTGACCATGCTACCAAGTGCAAAGATGCAGGTACAATGAATACCCACATAAAAAAGAAGGCCAAAATTATGTATATACATTGCAATCTTTAGGAACCACGGTACCAGAAGATTGGTAGGTTAGAAACCACAGTACCATTGGTGCAGAAATAGAATGAACTGTTCATGGTTGGCAGGAAGCATCCGTATGTACGATTACAGTAAAGAGCTTGATCTTTCACAATTTTCTTAATAGGATTAAACCTGAAAGTGCTGGTGGTGGACTTGAAGGAGAGACGAGTGCTGGACCCAGTCTTCATCAGAGCAGAGCAGGACTGGAAGGTAGCCGAGCTCAAGAGAGAGATTTCCAAGGTAAGCGATGATACGCAGGGGTCTCACAGGAAGCAAGTGAAATGTTAACGTTTACATATGCTGTACTGTGGGTCACATGAACAGTGATTTTGTATCTGTATACCTTTTTGGTCTGTACACATCATTCCATTGTTTTCGTGAGACCACTAGCATTACTTTCACTCTGGTTTTTCTATTGTCTATATATGGGAATATAAACTTTTGAGGAACTGGCGTCCCCTAATGTCATGTTTGGCCTGCGCACACACACACAGAAACTCCACATGAGTGCAGAGGTGATGAATGTAGCCATAGAGACATATCAGAGTGAGAGCAAGCTCTTAGCAAATCCACAACAGCAACTGAGGAGTGAGGGCCTCTACCGCAAGCACATTGTAAGTGACCTTCTAAAGTGGAACACTGACACCCCAGAGTGTGGACGTCTATAGCTATAGTATTCTTATCAAAGTCCAGGTCTATTCAGCATGTATTAGAACAAACTGGTGTCCACTAAATATATTCCAGTGTATATAGTGCCTGTTCAAGAAATGCATCACTATAGCTGAAACAGTTGTATATTACAAGAACTAGAGCTCATTTGCTATAATCATGAATATGATACTGCATTATAGGACCATACACAGATTGATTATGTTCTATTATAGAGGCATTCAATTTCAGAAGCACTGTCTAAAGAGAGCGAGAAAGACCTCATGTCCTAATGACTTCTTCTCCTGGCAGGTGTTTGTATGCTCCGACCCTGAGGACTACCAGAAGGAATTCAAGGAGTCAGAGATGAACCGTCTCATCGATGAGTACATCAACTCTATCCTCCTAAACATCTCCCTCCCCCCTCCCCCGAGGAAGACAGATGCAACAGGTGTGCATTTGCTCAGGCATCCATATGTAATACACGTTTTACATCTACATGTACTTAGCTTCTCTCAGCCCTCCCCCCTTTCCCAAACAGATTTTGTAAAAACTTTCTTTAGGCCTATTCTTCTCATTAGGTTCTCCATATCTGTTTAGAAAAAGTAACATTACTGTATTGGATTATGCTAATGCAAACATGGCAAACAACGTGCAGTAATAACTTTAACAATTTTTTTCCATACCTCACTGTCACCTCTATACTACATGTCCATGCACATGCTGTTTATGATTACTGTAATAATTACTTCACTACTGCCTGTATATTGCCCATTCCCTGGAGCAGGTAACCCTGGCATGGAGGAGAAGAGACCTCAAAGAAGAGGTGAGTTAACTTAAGCTTTCTGACTTTACTATAGTTGTAGCATACGTCTCATAACTTTACAACTACTAGTGAAAATTGAGTGATCCTCCAGCATTAGCGAGGCAAAAATAGATCAGCAGTGTGTAGCTCTCTACATTTTGGAGGTAGGAACCTTGGCATTTTAATCAACTCTGCTTCACATCTTTGCCTCGGTGTGACAGCAGTACATTGCTGTAGCAGGAGTGCATCAAACCAGGAGCAAGGGAGCATGTATATAACTGCCTCTCTGATATTCAACCATTTTCATTGCCTGCTCTCCCTCCAGACATTCAGTTCCGTATCGATCGACGCAGCACCCTGGCCGATCTCAAGAAGACATTGGAACAGCACGTCGGACAGACCTCAGAGAACTTTAAAGTATGAACTTATAATCACAATTTTTTTTTAACAGCTGTATACATGTATGAAAACTTCATTGCCTACGTTTCAACCATCTTTATTGTCTACATTTTCGCCATATTATCATCTGAAACAGAGTGTTCATATAAAGATGGTATTGATATGAGTGACCAGCTAAGAATTATGTTTAATGCGTATTTATGTAGGTATAATTTTGCTAGCTAGACAAAGACTCAGAACCTCCCAATAAATTTATCCTTGAACGTACACACAAACACACACACAGATCTACCGTGTCTACAGCAACAACCAGGAGTACGAGATGTTCCGTGTGAATGATGCTCTCACCACTGTTCCCAATGAAACCAGGATGATTGTGAGACTGGGACGGGCCCTCAAGGCCGGGGAGTTCAGAATCAAACTCTTCCTGCTCAGAATAAGAGAAGTGGAGGTAGGTCTGTTTGTACTCACCAGATACTGTCTCAGTTACTGACATGCCTGCAACACATGCATACACACGTTCAGTTCTGCAAGTCCCTCCTGGACTCCATCGTGGCAAAGGGGATGACAGTGAGAGAGTTCAAGGATCAGATCATCAAGGAAGCATATGAGCAGGGGGTGGAGTGCCCAGCACAGGTCGATTGGTGAGGAGAAACCACCAGAACTAGCATCAGCTCTCTCCTAGTATATGGCATCTGTGTAGCATCCACTGCATGTATAAAAAACGCTATACATGCTATGCGTCCTAATGTTGTTATCATTAATAACAGGCCCTGCAGATTTCATAAGGTGCCAAAAATGACTCCTGACTACTTATAACATAATAATACATGTACCTTCCATTACAATATCTGTGACTATCATTTTATCTCTCCCACACGCTCAAACGTACACACACACACACACACACACACATACACACACACACACACACACACATACACACACACACACACCAGTCTCCGTCTCCGCAAGAAAACCTGGCGCTGTGCTGGTACAGTCTACCTCAATGACCAGATCATTGAGAAGGACATCCACGTGTTTGCCAACTTTGAGATGTATGTGGAACCACTACAAGGTACGTAATTGTATATGTGCCTGCACAGCAGATGATATTTATCAGCACGCTTTGCATTCCATATAAGCTATTTAGCACCAGCTTATTAGAACGAAACAACCTGACATCCACTCAAGTACATGTTATCTCTGCCCTTTCAGCTCCCGACGCTATGACATACCCAACTCAGATGCAGGTATACATCCGTCGGTGGAGGCCGTCTACCTTCACTGTAGATCCCACTCAAGAGATCATCTTGGAGGAAAACAACCCTGAGCACCTCCGAAAGAAAGTATGTGTGTGTTTGTGTGTCATGTGTGTGTGTGTGTGTGTCTTTAATTTGTTTATAATTCCCTACGGCTGTGTTCAAAATTGATCGCTCACCAGAATAAGCCCTCTGTCTCCTCCTTCCCTACAGATCTCTGAAGTCAGTGACATTCCCTGGGAGAGAGTGGAGTTTGGAAAGGTGCTGCATCTCTATATGTAGTTCACTAATTACCAGGCCATAGATACTACCGCTGTGCAGTTATGAGTTGCCCAGCGTGACATACTTCTTGATAAAATTATTTTATTACCCAATCATTTCCCTGTACACACATAAATGGATACACACACAATACACACATGCACACACACACACACACACACACACACACACATGCACACACAACACACACACACACACACACACACACACGTAGGGCTACGGGACGTTCCCTTGTGAGATCTCTGTTCTAGACATTGAGGATGACTTGGACTGGAATCCCAATGTCACAAGCATCTCCTCCATGCCTCTATCCATCTACGATGATGGAGCCATTCTCTACTACAAGTGAGAACTCCATGTACTATCTGGCTGTAGCTTGGAGAAGTCTGTGATGCACTTCTCCAAACTATTTCAAGTTCAAGTGATGTAATATATAGAAATCTGAGTTTCAATACTTTTATATAATCGTTAGTATGATAGCTCAATCTAGCACATTATTATACTGACTAGAAATCGAAAATTATTCTGTCTTCTGCAGAGATGCAAATGAGAAGCTAGCTGAGCTCACTGCTGAGAAGAGAAGTGAGCTGCAGAAGCAGGAGAATGCGAGGTGAGCATTCAGTTATCAGGCCTTAGTCTGATAGGTACGGTGGCCGAGAAGGTTCACCCGCTGCGGGTACGGCGGGTATGGGCGGGTACCGACGGCGGGTAGGGGCGGGTATGAGCGGGTACCGACGGCGGGTAAGGGCGGGTACCGACAATTATGCCACGTGATCCTGAGTAGTATGCGACAGAGTCTTTACAGTCTCGCGTAGCCAACGCTGGGAGAAAAACCTCAGAAGGTTAGTGACCCGGGGTTTGATCGACCTGGGCTTCAAGTTCAATCTTTATAATATACTGAGATAGCTATTATATTATGTTGAACTTGAAGGCTGCTTCCACCAGTGTCCAATAGCTAGCTAATAATACTGAAACTGATAAACGTTGAGCATTAACTACATGGTAGTTATAACCATGCATTTATGTGGTGATCATGATCAGGAAGTAGCTATAGTTGGATATCTATAAGCAGCATGCTTGGTTTGATCATAGATAGTACTACTATCTATGGTTTGATAGAGGATTCAGCATAACACAGTTTCAGTACTGAGGTGAATCTCTCTCTGATGAAATCTAGGAGCAGAAGATAAGCTGGACATGGTGGCTCTGTGGATTGATGCAATGTTACTGGTCTGAAGATCTTTTATACACCCAAGTTTGAGCAACTCATGCATGGACTATTAGTATTACTCTAGCCGCTCTAGCAGCCTATTTGAAATATTATTATTACTATAATTACAACCATTTTCATGTACAGCTGTTGAATCTGATGAGTTGATGATGTTAGAGATCACAGTATATCTGATGACTTGCTTAACTATGAATTGATCATGCATGCAAACAAGCAACCAAAGGAGTGATAAATACTGGAATAATAAAGGAAATGTACTATTATGAAGGAGAGTAACTGATCCATGTCGTGGTAGTAAAAACTGGTTCGTTCCACCAGTACATCACCTAGCTATATATACAGTCCATGGTAAAATACATTATGATTATGGAATCATAATAAAATCATCAGTAGCCTCATTACCATGGGAACGATGCGAGGCCTCTTGCTGTTCACATCAGTGCATGGTCATATCAGTATTGTATTACAGCAAATGGACACCCTTTCTCTTAAATAGTTGCTATTAGGCCTTCAACATAGTATAATCATATTACAGCTATCTTATAATTAATCAACATAGATAGTAGAGTAGGTCCTTTCTTTCCTTCTACTCTACTATCTAAATATATATTGAAGCCCAAGTCGATTAAATTAAACCCCAGGTCACCCAGGCAACGCCTTCATTTTTTACAAACGCGCTGGCATTAGCCCCGCACTCAGGCCTCCCCTCGCAGGTTTTTCCGCAGCCGTGGAATTTCTACTGCTGCAAAAAAAGCTGCTGCCGCGAAAATAAAACTGCAGCCATGGAATTTTCGCGGCTGCGGTACGAGGCTGGCATCACGTGGTATAATTGTCGGTACCCGCCCTTACCCGCCGTCGGTACCCGCCCATACCCGCCCCTACCCGCCGTCGGTACCCGCCTATACCCGCCGAACCCGCAGCGGGTGAACCTTCTCGGCCACCGTAGATAGGCTCTGCACTGGTGCAAGCGATCACTTCAACCACAAAATTAAGTACATTGCTTAGTACTATAGACAGTCATTTTGGCTTGTTACACATTACCATAGTAACAGACTTTCTGAGCTTAGAATGAATCCCATAGCGCTAGAAATACAGGAAATGTATACTAAATGGCCTAGAGTGGGTGGCTATAATTATGTTCAAACTAGACCTCGGCTCCACCTCAGCCTAGTTGGAATATAGCTGACCATGCTCTAAGCTGTACTTAGCAAAACTATTTATAGTACCAGATAGTTAACTCTAATTTGAAATTCTTTAATAATATGACTCTGACTCCTGCCACAGGTTAAGCAAGTACAATATACATGGCAGCCATGGTGGCTATTCACTACGTGTAAAAGAGCGTGCTCTAAAGATATACACGGATGATGATGATGAGAGAAGTACCAAAGAAGATAGTTAACTTCCTTAGGAGTTTATCGTTATTTTGTGTGGTACCAGTAAAGGCTGGTTTTGAGAGGATTAATTGCTTTTGTGATTTATGAGATAATCAGCACTAAACTATTATGCCAAGCATTGTATTATGGATTCTAAAGTAGTCAATATTATGTATTATGTAAATACATGAGTATGCTTAGCATTGTCTATTGCTCAGTGTTATTATAATGTTGTTCTGTATTCCTCTGTAGAGAGTTTGGTCTATAATAATGTATGTGTAATTATTGTCATTAAACACAATTGTGACTGTATGCTAGGGCTTCAGCTAGGAAACCATGCAAAGCCAGTTGATAGGGATACCTACATTATGTGGGTCGTAATAGCCTGTGGCGGCCTAATGAATTTCTGCATCTTCATTAGGGCGAGCCTGAGCGAGCCCCACACTAGCGAGTCGAATTCTGCTGTCGTGTCTATATTACTAGGCATACGCATTGCGCAGATAGCCTCGCGCAGAGGTATGACGTAAGTTAGTTAGCACAAACCACACCCACTAGAAGCTGCATCGCCCACGCAATTGCCGGAGAAGCTACTCTACGCGAATGAGCCTTCAGGAGACGAATGTCTCTGTATACAACACAGTTCCAAGGACCAGTTATGGCTGCTACACGAGAGCAGAGTTGCTTGAAACTCACGCTTATATCGCTCACGATCGATCCGCGTACCATCTGTCTCCAGCAGTCAGATCTCTGCTGAAACAGAGGCTACACAAAATTTAATCACGTTGGAGCTATAGTAAGCCTACTTGGATAAAAAGAAGTGATCTTCGGGCGTCACAAGTACAAAGGCGGTATCCATGTAACTCGTCAGGACGCCATCTTGAACACGTGCTTGCCCCCCGGGGTAGCCCCCTGGGGCCGGAAAAGGCATTTCGTTACAGCTGTAGTAACAACGCGTATACGTAACTGGAGATTTAATTGCATTCCTAAGCGTGACGGAAGTTGCGCACATATATATAAATATATATATATATACGCTAGCTGAGATTTCAGCCCACACTGCACGATTAGTTGCCTCGCGCTACGTACGTCTTACCGAATCTAATATTTATTATTATTTTTTTTAATAATCAAAATATATATATATATGTATATTACACCACCAGTTGAAGGAGAAAATAAATAAATAAAATAAGAAAGACAATGAGAGCTAAAAACAAGTTTGCCAGTTACTGGTTCTCATGTGGTACCTGGCCTTCGGTGGATGCCAAGGTCAGGTCTTCCTCGTTGACTGGTCTCCCAAAAGAGGACCGTGTGCCACGTATACACATTATGGCGGAGCGAAGGATGGCAAAACTCAGGCGGCACCTTAGCCATCCCATGACCATGGAGTATGGCTTCTCATTTTGCGTATTACGCATTACGTATGCGAAGCGCATTGCGTCACTACATTTGTGGCACATGGCAATGGAAGCTACTGAAGTTTGCAGGCCCAATAGGTTAGTTTTTATGTTGCTTACGTGGCGAAGAAGGCTAGACAGTGATAGTAATCCAGTTTTGGAATGTTTTGGTTAACTACAAAAGCATCGCGAAATTGCTGAGTCAGCACTTTCGGTAACGGCTGCCCAACCATTATTTAGCTTTCAGGTACATTTAACCAAGAATTACTAGTAACTGAGCACAATCCTCAACCTTGTCTTTATGTATGCTTAGACTTTAACACTGCTGGATGCAGTCTTGTCTGCTACCATAGTAGACCATAGTGATTTGTAGTACAACAGGTAATATAATTAGTTCAGAGAAGCTCCCTCTTATGTATTATTAGCTAGGTAGCTTGTACGGTTGTTGGAGTTATAACCCAAAGGGAAGGAGCGTTAAACTAGTGATTCCACCTGTTGTCGAATGGCACCTACAAGAAAACTCCATATATGGAATGCCTAGCAGCTATGCAAGGCTGGTTTACTACTCTACTAGTGCTAAGCGCTTGCATAGCATTTACAGTTTTGTGCAAGTGCCATTCGACAAGAGGCGGAATCAGCATACATGCACAAGTTTAACGCTCCTTTCCTTTGGGTTATGGGCTCCTGCCTAAGTTCTCTCAAAACTTTCCCATTTATGTGCACACTCATGTTGTGATATAGGTTCTTTTTATAAATAAAATAGCTATGGAGAAGTAGAACATGAAAACGTGCAAGGCTCCTCTCCCTCAGTAACTTAAGGTCTCAGCACAAATCAAGATTACAATATTCAAACATGAATGCACAATAGAACAGCACCCATATTACTTCTCATAATTGGCTGTCTCGTTAGAATAGTGTCCAGGCTACTATTGGAGTGGTTACTCCAGTATCTATGAGTCCTATCTAGTCATCCAATCCGATCACTACTACTTCCACTTTGAAATGCTCATTTGCTAATATAATGCACAGACACTCGCTCAGGCTCGCCCCACAATGTCCTACATTTGCCTAGTAATAATTATAGCTACTAACAAACACTGGGAGAAAGATTTCTGTGATATATTGTGTAGGAATTAATTAAGGTTCCATTACGTCACCGTACGTATGCTAATTATTCTTACATTCTTATTTTTGTTTTATTTTATCTCTCCAGCCAGTTTATCTAGCTGTCAGTCTTTTGTATTATACCCCGGTGTACTCGTCTAATTAAACTTTTAGTTTTTATTATACATTACGTAATGTGCTGATTGGTATATATGGAGGGTGGCATGGATTACGCCAGAGTAATTATATTCTCAGCTTTGTAGGTGTAGTGCAGTCAACGTCGTTCAGTAGACTACTTCCAGTTGGCAATTAAAATTAAGGATGCGTTCGTGTATACTGTGAAAAGATTCACTCAAAATTAATCAAAGCTCAGTATGATAATAGCAGGGCTAGGCTAAAGCCGTTAAGGCATGGTACCCTAATCATTAGTGTACCATGCATCTTTTATTGTATGTAGATCTCAATCAGTTCGATGGGAGTATCTTCATCTCGAGCATCGGAGTTTCCACACATGCTCAGTATAATATCGCTGACTGAGTCTGAATCCAATTTCTTGCAAAACCAAGGCGGATTGTTGAACTCACAGCAAGTGCTTGTTAGTCCTCCATCCCAGAGTGGGTCATTGGAATGGAATGTCCCGAAGAAATCACCACTACCATCATTCACTCCAGTCTCACAAGAGTAATCTTCCCCCACCCAGGGAGGAATGCGAATACGTGAGTTAGCAGGATTATTGGCATTAGTACAAGGACACACAAAGTTGCCAGTCCTACTCTGACTGTGTGCACACGAAAATGTGGTTCCATGGATCACCATGTGTGACTACCACACCATCGACATAGGGATCATAGATTGTGCTGCTACGGCTAGGAGTGTTGGTATATGGTCCGAATGCATCTGTTACACCAAATTGATAAGCAATGATACGCCCACACACACGTGAATACGTGATGCCATTGCTGTTGAATGTTACTGTGCTACAGCCACCACCGTCCGTAAGAGTTTGATTCGTTCTTCCACATGTCCTCTTTGGTGCTGAGATCTCCCTCCATGCTGGTGGGCACTGGTGAGTGGGGTCAGTCATGTCGAGGTAGGCCACACGGGTCCAACCTCCGGTGCTGTTGCAGCATCTCCTGGTCATGTTGCAGAACATCTGAACTGCAGACCCATTGCCACTCCTGAGCCAGTAGTCACCGGATGAGGCACTGGAGTTGCATTCTACAATTTTTTGGCATGAAACTGCAGGATTCTCCTGGTCTTGTCCTAAGTTTGAATGACAGATTTGTGGCAAGACCATGCTCTGGACCATCAAACTCACATCTTGAGTGATGTTTTCTCTTACTTTGTCCAAGTCACTCTTTGCTGGACAAGTCTGCTCCCCTCCTGCTATAACTGTAGCAGGGTAGGTGACTGGCAGTGAGCTAATGTCTACTTGGCTATTAGTAATCTGATCACTGCTCAGCTGAGCTTTAGCAATGAAGCTGCAGAATACAGCTAGAAAGAGAATACACACTCTGTTGCTCATCTTTACTTCATGCAGCAGCAACACACTAGCTGTATACCAGAGAAGAGCAACTTCACAGTACTTTCTGGTACTTGGATGGTATTACCGCAGATGTTACTGCAAATGATATGGGCACTGTTGCCACAGGAAGCCTGAGGCAACAGTGCCCATATCTCCATGTGGCTGGAGAGAAGCCATGCTACAATTATTTTGGTACCTTAATGTGGTCCTACATCAATGGGCCAGCTGCCTCTGGGTCATCTCCCTTAGCTACAGATGTTAATGTGGTTCCTACATAATGGGCCAGCTGCCTCTGGGTCTTCTCCCTTACAGAGGCTCAAATGTTAATGTGGTTCCTACATAATGGGCCAGCTGCCTCTGGGTCTTCTCCCTTACAGAGGTTCAAATGTTAATGTGGTTCCTACATAATGGGCCAGCTGCCTCTGGGTCTTCTCCCTTACAGAGGCTCAAATGTTAATGTGGTTCCTACATAATGGGCTGGGTCTTCTCCCTTACAGAGGCTCAAATGTTAATGTGGTTCCTACATAATGGGCCAGCTGCCTCTGGGCCATCTCCCTTACAGATGTTCAAATGTTGATGTGGTTCCTATAGCGCGCATATATAGGATGTGGCGGTATGCGCACCGCCGGTTAACCTCGCTCACGCTCGCCCCACAATTAATGCTCTGCACTTATGTACATGTCTGGCTTCCTATCTTGCCCACGTGCCCATCTGTACCCATAGTATTTTAATCTCTCCCTTCAGGGCATGACCTTTGGCCAGCCAGTGGGTGGGGCTCACTCTCACTACTCCTACGAGGTGTTCATGGAGATCAGAGCAGAGGACGAGTTGTTCAAATCATACAAAAAAGGAGGTGGTTTGCTGTATGTGTGCGAGTGAGTGTCTGTGCATCTGTGTGTGTGTGTGTGTGTGTGCAATGACACTATCACTCACTCACTATACATACATGCTACCGAATGTTAATTGACCATCTAGCAAACTGTGTTTTCAGGATGCACTAAGCTGTAGCCCCACAGATGTTTTCAGTTTGTGTTCCTATAAGTAATCATGTGCTGATCTCCTTTCCCTTCCCTCAGGACTGAACCTGAAGGTGCTGGTGGTGGACTTGAAGGAGAGACGAGTGCTAGACCCAGTCTTCATTAGGGCAGAGCAGGGCTGAGAGGTAGCCGAGCTCAAGAGAGAGATTTCAGAGGTGAGGGATGAAGGGAAAGAATTTAGCTAGTGTAGCAGTTGTGTCTAAATTCACTTGTGGTATTTAGGTGGGATGGTCTAGCAAGCTAATTTAGTTTAGTCATCAAGTTAAGTTCATGAATAGCTACCACTGCTTTTATGTTGCTGCATACGTAGCCTCCCTAATCACCACCATCTATGCTGCAGGCGAGTCCATCGTAGTGCATGCTCTTCTTTCACTACATTGCACGTGCAAGCAATGCCCTGCCCACAGGAAATATACATACATACATACATACATACATACATACATACATACATACATACATACATACATACAAATGCGGAGTCTACGTGCAGCATGATTAATTGCCTTACTTCCTGCTTGGCAATTATAATAGTCTCGCACGCCACTCTTAAAAACGGGAAAGGGTCTGGTCAAATTTCCATCATCATTTATAAGCATGGCACAATTTTTTTGTATAGAATTCGCTTTTAATTACCCATCCTACTGCCAACTGTGCAACACGAATGCCGGGTGGCCACTATGGAATGCAACCTGGAGTGGAGCCAGGGAATGGGAATAGGAAAATGGGAATAGGATTACAGCACAGGAATGAGGATGTTCACTCTGTTGAATGTACTAAATGTGTTATCAAATTACCACAGATAAACACTACAATGTTTGGGGTGAGATGTTGCAGGATAAACTGTAATGTCTGGGATAAAGTAGAGTAGGAGTGGAGAACTTATAATATTATGGAGAATTTTACACATGCCAACTTTATTGGTCGCAGATTATAATTTGTTTCTAGATCATTTTTACCAATATATCCATTCACTGTGCTAAAGGCTCTCAACTCCCTGTATGGCATCACAGAAAAGAGTAGAGTTATTCGTGAAAAGGTATTCCTAACTCAACATCAACCTATTTCCATGCTACAATCTAAAAAAATCACAAAAATCAACAACAAAAATAGAAAAGAGTTATCCATGAAGATACTACTAACTCAACATCAAGATCAATTCCTATTTCTGAGCTAAGTGTACATGTAGTACACAAAATCTAAAGCAAACAGCAACAAAAATAACAGCTTCTAGCAAAAGTCAATATAAAGATATACTAAAAATTAATCAAATATCAGCATGATAATAGCAGGGCTAGGCTAAAGCAGTTAAGGCGTGGTACACTAATACATCTTATTGTATGTAGATCTCAATCAGTTCAATGGGAGTATCTTCCCTATTAACCTCGGCGTTTCCGCACATGCTCACTCTGATATTGCTGACTGCGACTGAATCCAGCTCCTTACAAAACCAAGGCGGATCGTTGAACTCACAGCAAGTGCTTGTTAATCCACAGTTTTCTCCATCCCAGAGTGGGTCATTGGGATAGAATGTCCCATCTGAAAGATCACTACCATCATTCACTCCAGTCTCACAAAAGTAATCCTCCCCCACCCAGGGAGGAATGCTAATAGGGGGACTATTGGCATTAGTACAAGGGCACACATTAGGGCTATCGGTCTGTCAGGGTGCACCTGAAAATGTCCAGATATGGCTCCATGGATCACCATGTGTGACTACCACACCATCGACGTAGGGATCATAGATTGTGCTGCTACGTTCAGGAGTGTTGGTATAAGGTCCAAATGCATTTGGATGAGCATACTGATAAGCAGTGATCCGTCCACACACACGTGAATATGTGATGCCATTGCTGTTGAAGGTTACTGTGCTACAGCCACCACCGTCCGTAAGAGTTTGATTAGTTCTTCCACACGTCCTCTTTGGTGCTGTGATCTCCGTCCATGCTGGTGGGCACTGGTGGTTGGAGTCAGTCATGTCGAGGTAGGCCACACGGGCCCAACCTCCAGTGCTGTTGCAGCATCTCCTGGTCATGTTGCAGAACATCTGAACTGCAGACCCATTGCTACTCCTGAGCCAGTAGTCACCAGATGAGGCACTGGAGTTGCATTCTACAATTTTTTGGCATGAAGCTGCAGGATTCTCCTGGTCTAGTCCTAAGTTTGAAGGACAGACTATGCTTTGAACTATCGAACTCACATCTTGAGCGATGTTTACTCTTGCATTGTCCAAGTCACTCTTTGCTGGACAAGTCTGCTCCACTCCTGCTATAACTGTAGGAGTGTAGGTGACTGGCAGTGAGCTAATGTCTGCTTGGCTAGTAGCACTGCTCAGCTGAGCTTTAGCAGTGAAGCCGCAGAATAGAGCTAGAAAGAGAATACACACTTGAACGCTCATCCTTACTTCATGCAGCTGCAACGCACTGTACCAGAGAAGAGCAACTTCACAGTACTTTCAGGTACTTGTATGGTATCACCACTGATGTTGCTGCGAATTTATAGTGCATTTGCGGAGCATGACTTGTAACTGTATAAATGACTGCATTCCAGTCTGGTAATTAATGATTATGGTCAATTGTACATATGTCTGGCTTGCTATCTTGCCCACGTGCCTGTCTGTACCCTAGCAAAGGTCGCCTAACATATACTGACAAGTCTATCAGAGAATACATGTTGGCTTTAATGTCACTGACTGAGATTATATTCAGTTTCTGCTGTTGCAGCATCTCCTAGCCATGATACAGAACATCTGAACTGCAGACCCATTGCTACTCCTGAGCCAGTAGTCACCGGATGAGGCACTAGAGCTAACTTCTATGATCTGTTGACATGAAGCTTCAGGATTCTCCCGATCTGCTCCTAACTTTGATCATTGAATGGTTTTGGGTATAGATTTAATTTGCCAGCTTTCTCTGGGTCTTCTTCCTTGCAAATGTTAATGTGGTATCTACCTCAATGGGCCATCTGCATCTGGGCCATCTCCATTACAGATGTTCAAATGTTAATGTGGTTCCTATATATCACTACAAAAATTAATGGCTTAGTTAATACTTTAACCAAAGTAATATGGTTAACTCAGTTGCAGCTTCACGATATATCATGCTTATACAAGTGCAGTCGACTTACTGTATGTGTATCTGCCATATTGGTTTTGTTTTATGGACTATATATTGTAAGGGAGAGGTTTGTTGGAATGTACACCCTCAGACTGGGAGTGTGAGCTAGGGATTTGGAGGAGTTATGACTGTGTAATCTCCATTTCCCTAGCCCATTCTCCCACACTGTAGTTTACCTTGTAACTGGCTGGTACTAGAAACATTCATTCCAGCAAATTCACCATGACTACCAACACATTTCTGTATGCAACTGATGTGTAAAGTATTCAATTAGAATATGTGCACATAAAACTGCCTGCAACTGAGATAACCCTAGCTGGGTTAAAGTATGCTTTTTTCCAGTGATATAGATATATACCTCAATGAGCCAGTTGCCTCTGGGTCATCTCCATTACATATGTTAAAATGTTAATGTGGGTTCCTTGGTACATCACCTTACAGATGTTCAAATGTTGAAATTAATGGGTTACTTTAACCAACCTATTTGGTTAGCTCAGTTGCAGCTTCACTATCATGCTTACAAGTGCAGTCTACTTACTGTGTGTGTATCTGCCACCAAAGGCATAATTGGTTTTGCTTTATGGACTATAGTATTGTAAGAATAAGGGAGAGGTTTGTTGGAATGTACACCCTCAGACTGGGAGTATGAGCTAGGGATTTGGAGGAGTTGTGACTGTGTAATCTCCATTTCCCTAGCCCATTCTCCCACAATCTGGTTTACCTTGTAACGGCTGTTACTAGAAACATGTGTTTTCGTACATAGGTACTACACATAATTAGAGTGGGTCAATGGGCTAGGGAAATGGAGATTACACAGTCATAACTCCTCCATATCCCCTAGCTCATACTTCCAGTCACACACACACACACATACACACACACACACACACACACACACACAGGCACTGGACCTCAAGGGACTGCTTCCCATTGAACGGTGTCGTCTGGTGAAGTACACAAGTACAATAAGGCTCTGGACCAGTCCTTTGATGAGCAAGAGGTGGGTACATTTTGTTTGCCACATTTGAGGTGGGAGATGATGCATGTAACTTCCGCTTGCAGTATAAGGGCACCAGTATTACATTACTACTTACTGAGCTGCCTCTCGATTAGTTATTACTACTAGTTATTAAAATATGTTATTACCACTAATTATTACCAGCATTCATTCCTATCATTTTTGGACTGTACCTAGCGATACATCTTCTGCTCTCTTCCTTCAGGGCATGACATTTGGTCAGCTGGTGGGTGGGGCTCGCTCTCACTACTCCTATACGATCTGTTCGTGGAAATCAGAGCTGAGGATGAGTTGTTCAAATTATACAAAAAAGGAGGTGGTTTGCTGTATGTGTGTGAGTGAGTGTCTGTGCGTCTATGTGTCTGTGTGTGTGTATGCGTATGTGTGTGCAATGACTCTATCACTCACTCAGTATGCATACATGCTACTGAATGGTCTTACAAGTAATTGACCATGTAGCAATCTGTATTTTCAGGATGTACTAAGCTATAGGCCCACAGATATTTTCAGTTTGTGTTCCTATAAGTAATCATGTGCTGATTTCCTTTCCCTTCCCTCAGGACTGAACCTGAAGGTGTGGGTGGTGGACTTGAAGGAGAGACGAGTGCTAGACCCAGTCTTTATTAGGGCAGAGCCGGGCTGGGAGGTAGCCGAGCTCAAGAGAGAGATTTCAGAAGTGAGGGATGAAGGGAAAGAATTTAGCTAGTGCAGCAGCTCCTTCCTTGTGTCGAAATTCACTTGTAGTATTTAGGACCACTGGGTGGGATGGTCTAGCAAGCTAAATTTAATTTAGTCATCAAATCTAGTTCATGAATAGCTACCACTGCTTTTGTGCAATTGCTGCGTACTTAGCCTCCCTAATCACCACCGCCTCTCTGCAGTGAGTCCATCGTAGTGTAAGCTCTCCTTTCACTGCACTGCACGTGCAAGCAATGCCGTGCCAACAGGAAATATGCTTGTAATAATTGCATTTCTGTAGCAGTAACTTACTCATATACATACATACATACAAACGCGGAGTCTACGTGCAACATGATTAGTTGCCTTGCTTCCCACTTGGCAATGGTAAATAATCTCACATGCCACTCTTAAAAATGAGAGAGGGTCTGGTCAAATTCCCATCATCATCTTGTGTACAGCATGGCATGATTTTTTTTTTGTATGGAATTGGTTTTTAATTACCCATCCCACTGCCGACTGTGCAATATGAATGCCGGGTGGCCACTGTGGAATACAACCCAGAGAGGAGCCAGGGAATGGGAATAGGAAAATGGGAACAGGATTACAGAACAGGAATGAGGATGCTCACTCTGGTGAATGTACTAAATGTACTGTTAACTTGTATGGTATTACTACAATGTGGTGAGATGTTGCTGGAAAAACTGTAATGGCTGGAATAAAGTAGTGTAGGAGTGGAGAAGTTACATGGAGAATTTTACACATGCCAACTCTATTGGTCACAGATTATAATTTGTTCTCTATTTAGCAATATATCCATTTACTGTGCTAAGGGCTCTCAACTCCTTGTATAACATCACAGAGAAGAGTTATTCATGAAAAGGTATTCCTAACTTAACATCAAGTTCAGTTCCTATTGCCATGCTAAGTGCAGTACACAAAAATCTAAAGCAAACAACAGCAACAAAAATTAGCAGCTTCTAGCAAAAGTCAACGTAAGATACACTAAAAATTAATCAAAGATCAGCATGATAATAGCAGTGCTAGGCTAAAGCAGTTAAGGCATGGATACAGTAATACATCTTATTGTATGTAGATCACAATCAGTTCAATGGGAGTATCTTTCCTATCAACTTTGGAGTTTCCGCACATGCTCACTCTAATATTACTGACTGAGACTGAATCCAGCTCCTTACAAAACCAAGGTGGATTGTTGAACTCACAGCAAGTGCTTGTTAGTCCACAGTTTTCTCCATCCCAGAGTGGGTCATTGGGATAGAATGTCCCCAGCGAAGCATCACTACCATCATTCACTCCAGTCTCACAAAAGTAATCCTCCCCCACCCAGGGAGGAATGCGAATAAGGGAGTTAGCAGGATTATTGGCATTAGTACAAGGACACACAACTTTGCCAGTCTCGGTCTGTCCACTTGCACCTGAAAATGTCCAGATATGGCTCCATGGATCAGCATGTGTGACTACCACACCATCGACATAGGGATCATAGATTGTGCTACTACGTTCAGGAGTGTTGGTATAAGGTCCAAATGCATTTGGATGAGCATACTGATAAGCAGTGATCCGTCCACACACACGTGAATACGTGATGCCATTGCTGTTGAATGTTACTGTGCTACAGCCACCACCACCCGAAAGAGTTTGATTCATTCTTCCACACGTCCTCTTTGGTTCTGTGATCTCCCTCGGTATATACTGGTGAGTGGGGTCAGTCATGTCGAGGTAGGCCACACGGGTCCAACCTCCAGCGCTGTTGCAGCATCTCCTGGTCATGTTGCAGAACATCTGAACTGCAGACCCATTCCCACTCCTGAGCCAGCAGTCACCAGATGAGGCACTGGAGTTGCATTCTACAATTTTTTGGCATGAAGCTGCAGGATTCTCCTGGTCTAGTCCTAAGTTTGAACGACAGATTTGTGGCAAGACTATGCTCTGGACCATCGAACTCACATCTTGAGTGATGTCTGCACTTACTTTGTCCAAGTCACTCTTTGCTGGACAAGTCTGCTCCCCTCCTGCTATAACTGTAGCAGGGTAGGTGACTGGCAGTGAGCTAATGTCTACTTGGCTAGTAGCACTGCTCAGCTGAGCTTTAGCAGTGAAGCCGCAGAATAGAGCTAGAAAGAGAATACACACTCAAATGCTCATTTTTACTTCATGTAGCTGAAACGCACTGTACCAGAGAAGAGCAACTTCACAGTACTTTTTGGTACTTGTATGGTATTACCACAGATGCATGCATATCACTGTAAAAATAGAGTGGTTGTTTTAACCCATATAAGGTTAACTCAGTTGCATGGCACCACAGAATGTACAGTTAAGTGCATATCAGTAAGATCACTTTACTCAGGGAAACCCAGCTACATTGTGTTTCTGTGGTGGGGATAGCAACAGGCTGCATGGGAAAGGTATGTGTTGTTAATGGTCTTTCTATCCTTTTGAAATTGGAGAAACATCCGTGTAAAGTGATCCACTTGTTTACACATTGTTTTGTAGCTAGACAGCAACTTTGTACCAACCTGTTACTATCCCCACCAAAGAAAAATGATATCTGGGTTTCCCTGAGTAAGTAGTTTTATTGAACTGCACTTAACTGTGCATTCTCTGATGCTAGTATTGCAACTGAGGCAACCCTATATGGGTTATATTGACCACTCTGTTTTTACACTTAGTCTATGAATTTGCAGCAACATGCATGTTGCTGCAAATTCATAGTGCATTTGCAGAGCATGACTTGTAGCTGTATAAATGACTGCATTCCAGTCTGGTAATTAATGAATTAATGATTATCGTCAATTGTACATATGTCTGGCTTCCTATCTTGCCCGAGTGCCTGTCTGTACCCTAGCAAAGGTCGCCTAGCATATACACTGACAATTAAGTCTATCAGAGAATACATATTGACTTCAATGTCACTGACTGAGATCATATTCAGTTTCTGCTATAACAGCATCTCCTAGCCATGATACAGAACATCTGAACTACAGACCCATTGCTACTCCTGAAACAGTAGTCAACAGATGAGGCACTAGGGTAGCATTCTAAAAAATTTTGGCATGAAGCTGCAGGATTCTCCTGGTCTTGTCCTAAGTTTGAACATTGAATGGTTTTGGGTATGGAACTACTTTGCCAGCTTTCTCTGTGTGATCTCCGTTGCAGATGTTCAAATGTTAATGTGGTTCCTATATATATATATTCACTACAAAAATTAATGGCTTACTTTAACCAAACTATATGGTTAGCTCAGTTGCAGCTTCACTATAATTATATCATGCTTATAAATACAAGTGCAGTCCACTTACTGTGTGTGTATCTGCCACCAAAGGCATATTGGTTTTGTTTTATGGACTATAGTATTGTGAGAACAAGGGAGAGGTTTGTTGGAATGTACACCCTTAGACTGGGAGTATGACTAGGGATTTGGAGGAGTTATGACTGTATAATCTCCATTTCCCTAGCCCATTCTCCCACAATGTAGTTTACCTTGTAACTGGCTGTTACTAGAAACATGCATTCCAACAAGTTGACCATGACTTAATGTATATTTATATACCTCAATGGGCCAGCTGCCTCTGGGCCATCTCCGTTACATATGTTATGTGGTTCCTACATCAATGGGCCAGTTACCGCTGGGGCATCTCCCTCAGTACAGATGTTAAAATGTTAATGTGGTTCCTATAGCTCACTAAATTAATGGGTTACTTTAAAAAAACAACCTATATGGCTAATTAGCTCAGGTTAATGTGGTTCCTATAGCTAATGGCTTACTTTAACCAACCCATATGGTTAGCTCAGTTGCAGCTTCACTATCATGCTTACCAGTGCAGTCTACTTACAGTGTGTATCTACCACCAAAGGCATATTGGTTTTGTTTTATGGACTATAATATTGTAAGACTAAGGGAGAGGTTTGTTGAAATGTACACACTCAGACTGGGAGTATGAGCTAGGGATTTGGAGGAGTTATGACTGTGTAATCTCCATTTCCCTAGCCCATTCTCCCACAATGTAGTTTACCTTGTAACCGGCTGTTACTAGAAACATGCATTCCAACATATTGACCATGACTATATACCAAAATGTTTCTCGTACATAGGTGCTACACATAATTATTTATGTCTTTGCATGCAACTGATGTGTAGAGTATTCAATTAGAATATGTGCACATAAAGCTGCCTGCATGCATGCAACTGATAGCTGAGTTAAAGTAACTCTATTACTTTTGCAGTGACGTGCACACTACAAAAATTCATGGCTTACTTTAACCAACCTATTTGGCTAGTTCCGTTGAAACTTCACTATCATGCTTACTAGTGCAGTCTAATTACTGTGTGTGTATCTGCCACCAAAAGCATATTGGTTTTGTTTTATGGACTATAGTATTGTGAGAACAAGGGAGAGGTTTGTTGGAATGTACACCCTCAGACTGGGAGTATGACTAGGGATTTGAAGGAGTTATGACTGTGTAATCTCCATTTCCCTAGCCCATTCTCCCACACTGTAGTTTACCTTGTAACTGGCTGTTGCTAGAAACATGCATTCCAACAAGTTGACCATGACGTAATGTATATTTATATACCTCAATGGGCCAGCTGCCTCTGGGCCATCTCCGTTACATATGTTATGTGGTTCCTACATCAATGGGCCAGTTACCGCTGGGGCATCTCCCTCAGTACAGATGTTAAAATGTTAATGTGGTTCCTATAGCTCACTTAATTAATGGGTTACTTTTTTTTTAAACCTATATGGCTAATTAGCTCGGGTTAATGTGGTTCCTATAGCTCACTAAATTAATGGCTTACTTTAACCAACCCATATGGTTAGCTCAGTTGCAGCTTCACTATCATCCTTACTAGTGCAGTCTATTTACAGTGCGTATCTGCCACCAAAGGTATATTGGTTTTGTTTTATGGACTATAATATTGTAAGACTAAGGGAGAGGTTTGTTGAAATGTACACACTCAGACTGGAAGTATGAGCTAGGGATTTGGAGGAGTTATGACTGTGTAATCTCCATTTCCCTAGCCCATTCTCCCACAATGTAGTTTACCTTGTAACCGGCTGTTACTAGAAACATGCATTCCAACAAATTGACCATGACTATATACCAAAATGTTTCTCGTACATAGGTGCTACACATAATTATTTATGTCTTTGCATGCAACTGATGTGTAGAGTATTCAATTAGAATATGTGCACATAAAGCTGCCTGCATGCATGCAACTGATAGCTGAGTTAAAGTAACTCTTTTACTTTTGCAGTGACGTGCACACTACAAAAATTCATGGCTTACTTTAACCAACCTATTTGGCTAGTTCCGTTGCAGCTTCACTATCATGCTTACTAGTGCAGTCTAATTACTGTGTGTGTATCTGCCACCAAAAGCATATTGGTTTTGTTTTATGGACTATAGTATTGTATGAATAAGGGAGAGGTTTGTTGGAATGTACACCCTCAGACTGGGAGTATGACTAGGGATTTGAAGGAGTTATGACGGTGTAATCTCCATTTCCCTAGCCCATTCTCCCACACTGTAGTTTACCTTGTAACCAGCTGTTACTAGAAATATTCATTCCAACAAATTGACCATGACTACCAACACATTTCTGTATGCAACTGATGTGTAAAGTATTCAATTAGAATATGTGCACATAAAACTGCCTGCATGCATGCAACTGAGATAATCCTAGCTGTGTTAAAGTATCCTTTTTTTTGCAGTGATATATACTAGCCTCGTTCCCAGGCTTCACTGCCCAGCATTTTTTGCACTTTGGAAAAACACGGGCAGGGAGCCTAGGCTCCTTGGTACATCACACGACGTCATGTACGTGATGTAGGGTGTGTGGTTTTGCCAAATCAAATTATACGAGACGTATAATATTGCTTCGTTGTTTACAGTATTACTTTGAAGAGACTAGCCGTTGCGCGTTCAAAGATGAAAGAGGACTTAACAGTGACAATACTTGAACTGTTTCTGGATGTAGCTAGCACAAAGAAGTGGCTGTTTGTACTGTTTGTCAAGAACCACCGCCAAGGTTGATCCGCGAGACTACAAGGTAGACAGCTATGATCTAGTGAGGGTATGAACCAACTAGCAGTAAGCCTATGCTTAGAACTTGCTTATCCTTATCAGTATACACAAATCTATAGCTGGACTTACATTATAGGTTCCATCCTTTGCTGTCTTGCCAAGCCTTCTCAGTGTTTTCAGGAGGCACTTGATCGTTCACAACACCCGATGTTTGTTCATGCTGCTGGTTGTGTCCATTGTTGTAGCTAATGGCTGAATATAACGCTGTCTCATTGAATAACAGCTATATATAGAGCGCTCCGCAGCCCGTGTTTTTCCAAAGTGCAAAAAATGCTGCGCAGTGGAGCCTGGGAACAAGGCTATATATACTTCAACGGACCAGCTGCCTCTGGGTCATCTCCCTTACAGATGTTCAAATGTTAAAATTAATGGGTTACTTTAACCAATCTATTTGGTTAGCTCATTCACTATCATATGCTTACCAGTGCAGTGTATCTGCCACCAAAAGCATATTGGTTTTGTTTTATGGACTATAGTATTGTAAAACTAAGGAGCATTGTAGGGATGGAATCTCAAAAAAGTTATGTAACCAAACAAGGTAGGAATAACACCACAATACTTTTACGGATTGCCGTCCCTACATCTTTTGCCATTTTTCTAACCATGCCTCGTGATGCTTGTTATGTGGGATAACAGGAAGCCAGTTAAATACAGTTACATCATGTGGCATTTTTCTAAAATACATGCTTTAATTGGTATATAATCACAAATGAGTCAGTTAATACAGATTATGCTGTTGGTCAGAAGGGAGAAGTCAGAATGTTTCATAAATGGTAGTTTTAGTGTCCAATTTTTTAATTCTGTATATAGTACGTATGCATAGCATGAGGGAGACAAAGGTCTGTTGCGAGCAGCTGTAATCACTTAGTACTACTAAAGATGATGTGCATTGCATGTGTGAAGATGTGGAGGATTGAGCCTACATGTACGTGCATGTTGCTAGACAGTCATGGTGCAAGGTTGTGTGTTATATGAAGTGCTGTAATCATTTATTATCTGTGGATATGCCTGGTGTGGCATGCAAGAGATAGTGGTTGTGAAATGGCAAAAGATGTAGGGACGGCAATCCGTAAAAGTATTGTGGTGTTATTCCTACCTTGTTTGGTAACTCTTTTGAGATTCCATCCTTACATGCTTCTTCATTTTGCAAATGCATTTTTGTGACTTGTTTCTGCTACTTTTTTTTGGAAGGAGGGGGGTGGGGGAGAAAAGTTTATTTGCAGTGATGCAGTTATTTTTTTTAGAGCCGACTCACATGACAACAGTAAGACCGCAGCAAAACCACTCACCATCTTTGTAGTGCATGCACATTCTGAATGGCAGTGTGTATTTCTTACTCCATGCAGGTTCTGGTTGCGTAGCTGCAGCTTGTATCTAGCTATGTAGACAATACTGCCTTGTATTATTATTATGCAGCAGAACTTAATTGTGGTGTGCTAGCAGGGAGACCATAAACAACTGCAAGCAATGCGGGCAAGGATTGTAGGTTGTAGGAGTGCACAGCACTGAGAGCGAGGCGGGTATGTAATTGTCGATAAAAATACGTACTCAAAAGCATACGTCACTATAATTGGTAACTCCAATCGGCATTCCCGTGCCCCAATTAGATCTGTTCCGGTCACGAGACTAAGTCTACACGTACTTACAACCACAAGTTAGCATCCTCGAGACTCTAAAGCTGCATAAATCGATCTTTGTGAAAGCTAACGGTGAAAAGCCGGTGACGATCAAGCAAACATGCAGTGAGCTACGAGGTGAGAAAGACGGCCGGTTATTAGTGTTTACAAGCTACAGTAGAGACCAGAGGTAAGCCAGGAAAGCATGACTAAAGGGTTTTACGGCTATAGTTACGCAGAAAAATGTAAGTGAAGAATAGGCTCGATAAAAATACGTACTCAAAAGCATACGTCACTATAATTGGTAACTCCAATCGGCATTCCCGTGCCCCAATTAGATCTGTTCCGGTCACGAGACTAAGTCTACACGTACTTACAACCACAAGTTAGCATCCTCGAGACTCTAAAGCTGCATAAATATTATGTAAATTATGCTACACTATGTGTTTCCAATGCAGATCAAATGCCATTGTATTACTGCCCTAGCACTCCGTTACAGTCTACTGTCCTATCGACATGCTGTAAATACAGTCAGACCTATTCCTCACCCCCTGCATGGAAAGATAATCCTAATCACAAATCTTTGCTTTGCAGTTCCTCTCAACCCAACTTGCTACCAAATAAGAGTTTCAGTAAGGCTTTAATACATATTTTGCGATAAACTGTTATAGTTAGATGATGGCATTGAGTGGTTTACAGGTAATACATGAGAGGCTTCAGGAGAAAGAGTATATGTTCTACCTGCCCTAATTGGCAGATAAAGCTGTCTTTGAGGTGTAGACTGCTACCGGCATGCACCTTTGAACTATACCCACACAGTATATTACAAACTAACCTAGTATTTGTATAATAGCAGACTGAGCTTCTGTTAAAAATTTGCAGAAGCCACAACTATACGCCTGGCCTAGTAGAATGAATTCTAACAAGATTTATACAGAAGGCTAAAAACAGAAGGAGAGTAGTTGCTTTGTTGATTAGTATACATACGTACTCTGAAGCTGAACAAATATTATGTGCCCATGCTAGCTAGACACTGATTGTCTTGAAAATGTTAAACCCGCTGAGGGCAGTGGAAATGAGAACCCCGGGCAGCTGCGGGTGCCAGTGCAACTCCTTGATTTCTGTCTGGCCCTGGTGAATGAAGAGCAGCTGGGGAGGAATGTCACCTGCAATATCGGCATCAACCTCCTGGGCTGGGTCTTCATCTTTCTCTACGGCCAGGTCCCACTGAACCACCTAGCAAGGAGATGTATATACGTGGCAGTCTCGGCAAGGAAACAAACATTACTTACGTCAACCAATTTCGATCATGTTGCTGCATTTGAATCTCTTAAGGGCACTCGTATGCAACATGTAGTGGCTATGAATATTGCAATAATAACATCACATGTAAGCCCGGATGTTCACAGATATAGAGTAATTAGAATGCAGCAACATGATAAAAATATAGAAAAACGATGGAATATCTACTTAAAACCGTCACTATAAAAATATCCTCAGAAGAATGATCTCCACTTTTTAGAAAATGCATTCCTACTCCACATATGCCATACAAAATGGCTATCCTAAGGCCCAAGGTTTATAATACTATGGTTTCTATGACTAAACAGAACTATCCGTGATACCAGAATTACATAAGGATAAGAGCACACCAAAATTATACAGGCATCGCCCCTAGCAACACAGTTTACTGACTGGTAACCTCCAAGTTTGGCAACCAATAGCATGGAATACAAAATTCAGAGCATTCTCCAGGTTTTGCCCTGCATGTTGAAACCAGTTATATGGTCTTCAAACTTGAAGGTTGCTCAGATATACAGCCTCTCCCACCTGGTTGTCTGCTCCAGCTGAGGCAAACACAGTTGAGTCTGTGGGGTGCCACTCCACTGAAGTGATAGGAGCCGAATGGTGCTTGAACATCGCAGCTACTTCACCTCTGGAGAGAAATAGGTTGCACAATACTAGGTGAGCAGAGGCTGAGGTATCAAAAAGTAAAGGGTGCCCCACCAACTCTAACATGCTACTTAAAGATGTTTGACAAGCTGACCATTAGTAGCTACATGTAGGCAGGATACATGTAAGTGTGTATGTGCTATGTTGACACAATAACTGTGAACTATGAATACTACTGACATCTTACAGTAATCTTTGGGTGTCTAAAGCATGGAACCCTGACCCCACTAAGACTGGACAATATTGAATTTAGGTTAGGAGCTGTTTATGTAGGCAATCTGAGATCAAAGTACTCCTAAGTGTTTCATGCCTGGGAGTGTTAGCTTTTTACTCATTGTTGCAAAGATTACTTAAACACTGTAGCTTGATAGAGGAGTGCACTGTGTAGCAGTGGGTGAGCATGATAGGCCCACAATTTTTTACTGGAAGATGTATGGTAGAATACGGCTGATTTGTTAATTGGGTGGGATAACTATTACCATGCAGTCATCTACTGAGTAAGATTATTGCAATGCATACTTCTTAAACTGCCTGAGATCCCATATTTTCAGTATACCGTCATCCCCTCCAGACAGGATGAAAGGCTCCCTCCTGTTCCATGAGATCACATTCACATCACTGTCATGAGCATCGGTGGTGATCATACACGCTTTGGAGGGCTTCGCTCGGCAGTCCCAGATCCGGATGGTCTGGTCACATGAGCACGAAGCGAATACCTACAACATGTACATGCATGACATCACTCTAAGGGCTGACACCATTTACAGTTATCTGAGTCTATGGATTTATGAGATATAAGTATAGGATATACCACCGAGTCGATCGTGTTTATACTCCAAGTGGGTATGGTATATCTGGCTTATACCATATTGGCACATCACATTTGCTGCACCAATGTCCCTTGATGACAATCATTTGCACTGTGTTGCCGAGACTCCTCTCTTGAGTTAGCGTGCAATAGATTTTCTTTGTACTCCGCTAGTCAAGCAGGACTGCACGTTCTAGTCGGCGCGTTCGACGCTCCACCCCTTTTGAGCTCCTCCTTTTAGCGTCGGCACGCATCCAAACAAATTGATAACATTCTTTGAAACCACATAGTGCTCTAAACCTTTCTGTCTACAATTCACTGTAATAGTGTTTCAGAGCATTAGTCGAGTGGCAGAGCTAGCGTCTCGCAGCGACAGTGCAAATAAAAATTAATGGTAACTAAGCATGCCCACAACTATTTATAGCATTGCACAATTACTACAGGTGATATTCAGCGGGGTGTATGACGAATGAAATAGATGTAATATGGTATAATTCCTAATAATCAATACCAGGCGCACATGAGCTGCCTTCAGCTCATGTGCTCCTGCCAATACTACTGTTACCATAACAATAACATACCTATTAGGTGTAGTATTAGATGTAGTAGAACTTGATAAAGGTAATGTTGACTTATCAAGAAAAAGTAATGGCAACAAGCCTACACGTTTTTGCTATATCATGAGACTTTGGAAGTTCTGGTCTGTGCCATACCCCAAAAGTAAATTGCTTATTCTGGTAGGGATACCTTTCTCAAATAATAGTTCATGTAGTAGTTATGCTCTAGTACTGCTATAGAGCACCTCCAAACAATAGTGGAATGCCTCCATTAGTCACATGATTAATTATTCCTCAAGGTGATATCCCATTACCAAAGGTTGACCTTGGCCTAGCAATAGTGGAATGCCTCCATTAGTCAGTGACACATGATTAATGTTTCCTCAAGGTGATATCCCATTACCAAAGCTTGACCTTGGCCTAACTACCTCTAACTCACACTAGCTTCATTATGGCTCCACTGAATGTCTTCCACTGACTTGGTGTGAGCGGCAAACGGTCTCTGGTCCACATGCCAGGAACCAGCTTGGTCTGGGTTCCAAACGTGAATATTACTATCGCAGCCACCTGTAGCCAGCCTGCCCGGCACCGTACCAGACCAGTCCAGTGCAAAACCTTCCGACTGAACACAGAGGATATAATCACAACGTTGGCAAAAAGTTCAAAAAGTTTAGTATAGTTTAATACTGTACAGTAGAACCTCTGTATTGTGGTCACCCTCGGGCCAACATTTTATGGCTGCAATATATACAGAGGGTGGCTGTATTATAGAGGTCCATAATACATTAGCAATATGTACATTGGGACCTAGCCTGGTCCCCCGGCGCGCCGGGGGACCAGGCTAATTGGGACCCAACAAGGTGGCATGATTAGAGAGGTTGGCTGCTATAGTGTCCACATTATAGAGGTTCCACTGTACTTATGTTGTTGCCATAGTGACCATGCACGCACAGATGCAGGCGGAATTTGTACCTATAAGACTTCCAACCAGAGGTGCATCATCCAGACCTAATAGACTAAGTGCTGCTCACCTGACATTCAACAAATCAAAAGTCTCAAGATTGAGCACATGACAGTGCTTTCATAATGCACACTTTGGTGTGCATTAAATATATATAATGCACACTTTCAAATGACGCCCACTAAAGCGTGGCAGTGCTCAGGCAGATAATGCACTTGTCGAACCCTTGATTGTTACTATAATGCCCTCACGTACTAACTAAACCCCCCTCCCCCCCCCCACTATTAACTGATCTCTAAATATTACTTATTCTTCCTAGCATAGCATAAAAATCCAAAGCTCTTAATTAACCAAAGCATTACAACCTGGTAACTAACCCTCCCTTGACTATCTGGTGTCCACTGCACCTGGTAACCAAGACAACACCACTCCCTTGACTACCTGGTGTCCACTGAAGCTGAAGAGCGGTGATTCCTTGTGGCCAGTCAGACCTTTACTAGAGGCTCTGCCCACACTTG
The DNA here is from genome assembly GCA_963921505.1 of Phakellia ventilabrum. Taxonomy (NCBI): domain Eukaryota; kingdom Metazoa; phylum Porifera; class Demospongiae; order Axinellida; family Axinellidae; genus Phakellia; species Phakellia ventilabrum. Next base: position 890,582 of record OY997378.1, on the reverse strand, counting down.
GACTGTCCAAAAGGATTGCGTGCTTGCTGGCATCCCAAATATTCACCACACCCCTCTCTGACCACGTGGCTATTAGTCTTCGCTCCATAATAGGGGCTACCTAAATAGAGGGAGGTGAAGCAAACAGCTCAAGAGAGAAGGGGTGTAGAAGAGCTAGTGACGAAATGAGAGGGGCTATGTAACGAACAGTTAGAGAAATCGAAGAGGGAATACCTAATTCTTCAGGGATTCTCTTGGTTGGCTAGTAGAATTCATGCTTATGAAGTTTCTTCAATTCCAACCAGAATTTCATGTCAAAAAATATCATCAAAATTGCCTATTGCCTATTTTTTGATGTGAAATTCAAAAGCAGGGAATACTTAGCAAACGTCAATAGAGAAGGGAGGAGCTAACAGATCAAGAGAAGTGGAACCTACAGATAGACGGAGAGAAGGATTAGAGGGAGCTATCTAGTGATGAATGGCTGGAGAGAAGGTGGGCTGATGGTTTACAAGGGGTGTTGTGTAGTCACTGCAACGAGACAATATTTTGCCAATACGTTGTCTAAGGTAAATGGGAAATGACTGTCTGAACTGCTTAAAGCTATTTTAGTCAAATCAATGGAATGAATATGCAGATTTCTGGTGCTCCTTAAATTCGCAAAGAATAATGATGATATAAAATATATTGCAATATTCTATAGGAAAATGATATCGAGAAAACAAGCATTCGGCAATAATCCTGATCTGTACAGGAAATAAATTAAAAAGTACCCAACTGAAAAGGGTGAAACAGGTGTGAGAATGACATATAAACAAGCATTCTAAACTCACGGCAGCCAGGCTCTTTCTGTAGGGAAACCCAGTGTGTGAAATTAACACTCTTGGCTGGTCGCCAGAGTGCCCATCAGCCTTGTTACTCAGATTGCCACTGATGTGTTTAGGCTGCCATAATTAAATTCCTTCAGGATATGCATTAGGGGTAGATTAATTATCCTGATTATTGATATCGTTTATACGCATTGCTGAATAAAAATAGCAAACGGCACGACAGAAGCTGGAGATGAGCTACAAACCAGCTACAAACACATGATAGTAGTCAAATTATGAGGTACGGCAGCTAGCAAATAGTATATCAACTGTAAACCTGTTATGATAAGCCAGGCTGTGTATATAGTCTAGCTGATGATTTTATCATTTGATGCTAACACGACTGGATGTCCCTAGGATTGGCCCCTAGAAGATAAACATAAGAGCTACTAGTAGTATCCCAGAGCTGCATGCTTTAATAACAAAATGGCACCCAGGCAAGCACTAATTTCACACACTGAAACCTAACCAAATACAGAAGCACCAGGCAACCCAAGTCAGCAATGAGGAATGCAATTACTGGTCAGAGTGAGTGCTCAAGAGTAATTATGTGTGGCTAGCCAGCCCACCACAAAGGGCCATCAAGTGACTGATACTTAGGAAGAAGAGGGCTACCTGGTGATGAACAAGAGGGGCTATCTAGTAACCGATACCTAGAGAGCAGAGGGCCACACAGCAATGAAATAAGAGAAGCTGTCTAGTGATAGACAATTAGAGGGAATATGGGCCACCAAGTGACTGTATATACAAGGTGATGGATGAGGAGTTTTTCTGATGATTCGGAAATAGAGAGAAGAGCTGTTACCAAGTGATCTCTAAAATGCAATGATTAGCCTTGCCACAGTCAGCAATAAAAATAAAAAAATCCTGCAAGCAAATTAAGGAGCCCTTTTTGCTTTTCTCACCCTGATTCTGTTAACTGCCCCGGTATGTTGGATCATCACTGTGTCCAGATCTGGCTCATCATCTTCAAGAATGTCCTCATCATCACCTGAGGACCATGTGACCATCACGTGACATGGTCAAACTGTATTCGGACACCTATCCATTCATCAAACTACTACAGTGAAACACTTTCAAACGATTGATTAACCAATGATTTGTCCCACAGATGACATCACATTCATGCAGGCTCTCCTTAAACAAGGGAAAGCTGGTACATTTTCTCACATGAGTGACATTCAGGATAGAAAGGGGGTAGAAAGGACTTAATTGTGCAAAATCATCGAAGAAAGGCAGTGAATCTACAGTTCTTGTAGCTAATCTTTAGGGCTTCTTGGTAGCACACACTAAGAGCTGAAACAATTTCACCGCAAAAAGGGCAGAAAAATGCTGCCATCTTCTAATTGTTCCCAGCCATGTAATTAAATCACCTAAAAAAAGACACCAGGCTCTCCCCCTGTTTTCGATTTTTCAACGGGAGAGCCTCAGGGGAAGGGCTAATTCTGACATACTGTCTTCCTCCTTTTCATCTGCCACTCTCTTCAGTTGCGACATCTTCATCAGGATGATGAAGTTTTGCCTGGCAAGCTCAGCCTGGGTGCCCGCCACGAGGTAGACTGTCATGGGGTAGTGGGTCCGGTCGTCTCCAAGGGTGTCTCTCAGGACGTCGAAACTCAAGCAGGGGGCACCTGTTCTGGCCTGTGTGTGTGTGTGTGTGTGTGTACACATGTAGGCAGATTATGCCACGATTAGGAGACTAGGACAAAACCCATAAGCATTTTGAGCACTAGGTTGCTATAAGCCAAGAGGCCTGCCCGGTAGCTGCTGGTTAGCTAGGATTTACTGGTAAGCTTCAGGTGCTACATCGCACTGACGAGCCTCAAATAGGCAGAAACACCAGTTTGCATTAGTAGGCTCTCCATTTTTGGATTCTTATTGGGGGAGGGGGGGGGCGATGGGGGATGTGCATTTTTAATGAAGAGACGTTATTGGGTGTCTCTAATTAAACACTGGACTGGATTCTCCACTGGAATATGGGACTGGATTATCGAACTGGAATGTGGGACTGGATTATTGAACTGGAATGTGGGACTGGAATATGGGACTGGAATGTGGGACTGGCAGTGTATTGGCTCCTGAACCAATGTTAGCATACCAAACCACTCATATTAAAGCTAGCAGGAATTGAAAATAGATGTAAGTCAAGGCAGGGTGCTTTTAATTGCGAGTTTAGTGTTCGGTTATCTCAAGGGATGATTGAGTGACTACATACTTGCTGTGATGCTAGACCTTTGCTTGCATAATTTATCTAGCTACTCTGAAAAAAAACAAAAAGCGTTCCTTTAACCCAGCTAGGGTTGTCTCAGTTGCTACCAAGCAATGTGCCTACAAACTGATTCTGAAGTAAGCTAGGTCACGTATGCATATTACTTACAGGTAGCCACATTAAGGCATAGAAATCTTAGAAGTGCAGCTGCATTTGTAAAATTTCTACAGCTCCAGGCTAAGTGCAGATATCCCAAAGAAATGAATAACAGCCGGCTGTAACAGCTATTGTTTTTCCTTTTACAATCATGTAATTAATGAGGTATAGTTACGTAATTGCCTAAAAAATGTTACAAATGCAGCTCCAATTTCAGATAGAAGAGTAAACAATTAAGCTGGTCACGTTTTAGTTACAGATAGCTACATTGTAACAAGCCATAAAATGTTTGAAAGGCAGAGTAATCGAGTGATCTCATTTGTTTGTCTATACATGTACCTGTATACATGTACCTGTATACATGTACCTGTATACATGTACCTGTATACATGTACCTGTATACATGTAGCTGCAACTGATATACCCAAAGCTGGGTTATAGCAACGCTTTCATTTTTGCAGTGTGGTAAACATGCATTACAAAGGTTTGCATATGTCGGTTTGAAGCACCATCAAAAAAAGTACCCCACCGTACGTTACCTTATTTGCAGTACTAGTAAATCTCAAGAGCAGTGGAATTCCTTAGAGCCCAAACTACCCTCTCCCCTGCATGGTGCTCAAAACCGATAATCTTTTGTAGAGTTTGGAGAGTGTAGACACTCATCTAGTCAAGGTAAATTCAACACTAAGTTTCATAACACCCTTATTATCAGTCCCACGTTCCAGTCCCACATTCCAGTGGAGAATCCAGTCCAGTGTTTAGAGACACCCCAATGTTCATTGGTTCGACATTATGTTGTTCAATGTTTGTTAACCACACCCACTATGAACCACTCCCACAATTCAAATGTCCCCATTTTATCGGTCCTCTAAGCAATTCACGTTGGTACGGCAGACCATTTTGCGGGGGGTGAGGGGGGCATACACTGGGCACGAGACTAAAGTGCCTCATGAACTCACCGCATGATACATGTGGTAGGCGGAGCTATCATGTACTAGCTCCTCCCCTTCCTCTAATGGTTGTCCAGGGAGATATACCTACAATGCAAAGGTGGGTACAAAGGTCAATCTGCATGGCATTTCTGCACATGCACACAAACTGCAAAGTAAAACGAGGCTTATCATACGTACCTGCTGCACCTCCGGCTTTGCACCGGCAGAGCTCTCCCCTTCCCCTTCCTCCCCACTCCCACCATCACCATCACCATCACCCTCCCCTCCGTCACTATCCCCAACCTCAATGGCTTCCATCTCATCTTCTGGTATAATGAAATCACAGCCATAATATCATAATTTAAACAAGTTGAGTATCATAATTGTACCAATACATGTAAGTCACAGCCAGTAAGCTTAGGTCACAACTGCCACACCAGTTTTTAGATACAGAGGAACTGCAAATGCACATGCTTGGCCAGTAGTCTCTTGCCCAGACCTTGGCTACCCCCTCTCGCCGGACGGTCTGGCGACCCAAGTTCAAAAGCTCGTTTCATCCGCTTACATTCCAATGATATTGCAGGATTTGCAATTATTACGCCAAAGAATGCTATTACGGTCTGAGAAAATGGCGACGTTAGATTTTTTGGGCAGCTTTTAGCAGCGGTTTGAATCAGGTAGCGATTGATACTGTTCTGCATGCAGATTAGAAGTTTAGATAGCTGTAATCTTGGCGAAAACAGGGTTTATGAAAAGATCAAGTCACAGTATTACCTTGAAAAGGCAAGTTACCGCACCTCGCCTATTCTGTACAGTACTTAGCTACTTTTCAGTCAAGATTTACCTTCTTCGTGCATCAATACACAAAAAGGACCCTTGTAGAGATCGTAGTAAACTTCTATACAGCATTTAAAGCCTGAAGTATTTTATTAACTTCAATTAAAACACTCATTACTCCGCCCATTAAAACAAGCCTTTGGACTTGGGTCGCCAGACCGTCCGGCAAGGGGGAGGAGCCAAGGTCTGGGCACGAGACTACTTGGCCAGTTACTTGTCTTGATCATAAAGTGGGAGGGACTCATGCCTGTGCACAATGTAGGAGGCATGCTTCAGCTCCATCCCACTGATTGGACACCATACATTACTACTTACACAGTTGAGACTGGTCTCGTGTCCAGATGTTCACGCCCCCCCCCCCGGAGAAAGAACGTCTGGTGTTTTAAACGAACTTTCTTGTCACAGACCCCATGGGGGGGGGGGGGGGGGGGGCATGAACGTCTGGGCACGAGACTAAATTGAGACTGCATAAGAACTGTGCAAGGATCATGATCTAACCACCACAAACCTGTAACCCTAAAGCCCTGGTAAGGCCACTCCAAATAAACATCCTTTATGCTGTCAGTCAATATCAGCATTTGTAGATACTGTGGTATGCCCTTAGCTGCTCAAGGGGTGGGCACTCCCATATGCAGCTAAGACTGGGGTCAAGGAATTTTGACCGTCATTTTTGCTGCTTGACCGCTTGACCACACTGCAAAAAGGCTCTTGACCGCTTGACTGCAACATCAGGTTATAAAAATTGTCCTTGACTGCTTGACCAATGCCAACAATACCCCTTGACCCGTTGACCACTTTTGACCTCGGTCTTAGCTGTGACTGCAGTGCCTGTGAGCGTGACCACCCCTTGCTGCTCGGTAATTATGATAATGACAGGACTGGCGTGATATCATCAGTGCAGTAAGCTTAACCAGGACGTGGTAATCTAACACCCACTTGCAAATGTATTTGGAGTGCCCTAAGCACAATGAAAGATCATCTATTTCCCTTGAATAATTTCTCGCCTGTGGGCTTCTAAGCTTAGCCTCGTCCCAGGCCACACCCCCTGAAAAGTGTGGCCGACGGACGATGCTCCGGTTAGCTCTGACTGGTTTAGAACTCTACCAATTAGAATAATCATAACCTGTCCTATCATGTACCTGAGCTCGAGAGAGAAGCAGACGCTTGATCATTGTCTTCTTCCATAGTAGCAGCCAATGTTGGGGTCAGACTATTCCACGTGGGTTAATTGCGTGCTTAAGGGGTTATTAAACGTTACACGTGCCAAACCGCTGAGTCAGCAGCATCACTCTGTGGATGGAATTCTGTTGAGGCTCAAGCCTTGAAGGGTACCGTAAGTATTTGCCTAGTCACTAGGAAACAAAGGGGGAGAAGAAATCAGAAAAATATGCCAGTTGGTTGACTGTTATGATAGGGGGTGGGATACTGTAAGCAATACTTGGCTATGATTGTTGGCTGGTTGATAAGGTCACTGTATTGCATCTCTGTGCAACAAGAAGGATCTGGATGCCAAATTAGGATTACATATTATGATTAATTGCCGTGGAATGGCTTTCGACTTGCACTCAGGGTTGCATTGCACGTTAGCATCAGCAGGTGAGCTCGCTGGGGTTCAATCATAATTGTGCGGTAGTTACGCATATGGTCAACGATCATAGGCCTTTAAATAAGCGTGGTCAACGGTCTAACCTCCAAAAGAGCTAGTCAAACTTTGATCCACCTTTGCAATTGTGACTACAGAGTCTCTGGCGGTGACTAGCCCTCGTATCATGTTCTCTCACTGCAGTACACAGGCTATACACAACATGGGCCGCTACAGGAGGAGCCGTATGCACAAGAATATTAAAGTAAGACGATACAACAAAATTCAGAGCCGAATGTATTTGGTATTTGGTAGTTTCATGTACATGAAAGTCAGATGATTCGTATGTATAAATACAATGCAAAAGGACTGAATAGAAAAACCAAGTTAGGGAGAGATCTCGGAGCTATTATGAGATTAGAGGGAGACCATTCAGAGGGTATATGGATGCTTTAAATTGTACCCACTTACAGAGTGGTTGTCAACCGCTACTGGTGGCATGCTAATCCCATATTACTTGTATTTATACAGTATAAATTCTTGGAAGTTTACCCCTGGGCCAACGTTTATTCATAACGTGTGTGTACATGCAACTGTTTCAGGACATCAAGAAGAAGCACCGTACTCGGAGGCGCACTAAAGACTTGGACCAGATCCATGAAGACCTAAGGCCAGAGAAGGCAGACAAGCTACATCACCAGGAGCTCGATCATGATCGTCCCGGCGAGGGACAGCACTACTGCATCCACTGCGCGTGCGTGAGGGGCTTTATCACGGCCGTGACCCAGACTTGACCTTATGTAGCCTATTTTTCTCCATGGGTGTATGAGATGAAGGTAGTGGTAGGGAGGCCGGTAGTGAGAATTTGGACGTTGCTTGGGCTACATGCATTTGGAGAAATACGTGTACATCCAATTATATGTTATAGCCTATAATTGCCACATCGTTTTGTGTAATATATTACACAAAACGATGTGGCATTTTAGAGGACAACCAATGGTAAAATACAGGAATATCTTTAGGATAAAATGTGCTGACCCACTTTTTTGAAATTAAGCGTATGCATAAGTTGTCACTAAGATGCAACAATACCTGTAGAATAATATTTTTCCATTATAAAATTTTATCTTGCATGATGGCAGCTGTGATATATGGATGTGTGGAGTTAATTATGAGCCTTTCATATTTCTGCATGTAGGAGGTACTTCATTGATGAGAAGAGTTTAAAGGACCACTTTAAGAGCAAACCTCACAAAAGAAGGTGAGCCTTAGAGAGCAGTAACTCAGCAGGTAATTCTCTTTGGAAGCTAGCTCTCTTGGTGGTCACCTGTGTGCAGCTAACTCCTCGAGATGGTCACATGCACGTAGTTGAAATTGCAAGTCTCTGTATTTGCACTTCATTTGCCCAGAAGAATTAGTTAATAGGTATGATATGAGTGGACAGCTAAGCGATACTGTAATTCTTAGGCCAGCTGACATGATTTGCAAAAAAAAATAATGTTTTAGCTACCCAATGCCTTTGGTGTTTATCTTTGCAAACATTTTGATGAGCACTTTGGCTCTGTTCATTAGGCGTCCTGCTGCCTAGCCTTATGAACAGAGCCAAAGTGCTATATGCCTTAATAATATGAACAGAGCCAAAGTGCTATATGCCTTATGAAGAGAACTAAAGTGCTATATGCCTTATGAAGAGAGCTAAAGTGCTATATATATGTCGAGCCACAGTGCCAACGAAACCTAGCAAAGACTAAAGTTTCCTGTAATTCTCCAGGAGCCTGCGAAAAGTGTTTCGCTGCACTCATGGACTCCTGAGTTGATTAATGGCCTTTAAAGAGTTTTTCTTCTCACACTAATGCAGGCTGCGAGCCCTGAAGGAGCCTGTGTACACACAGAAAGAAGCAGACATGGCTGCCGGGATGGGTAGCTACGTCCTCCAATCTCCTGATGCCACTCTCACTGATGTAGACATGGATAGAACACAAATTAGTAACGGTGACAGCAGTGTTGTACAGTAGCAGTGACTGTGTGAAATGTCCTAGGATTCTGATCACCATCACTGAATGCAGTTGCAGTACACCAGCATTAGAGTATCAGCATGACATCTATGATCGATTCCAATATCTAAAATTGAGGTATTAATTATATAAACTTGCAAGTTTGCACATGATCTCAATAGGGAAGCAAAGCTGCCACATGGTGGACTGCATGCATTTCAATGGCACACAAGACCATGCACTTTATGTTATAGCTAATGCGCAAAAATGAAAACTTATAGTGGGAGCATGCGCCATCACTCTGCCAAGTGTATAACAGGAGGTCGGTTTAAAATAATATAGCTATAATATGTATTTTGGCACACCATGCATGGCCATGCCTAGCTGACCAAACATGGTGCCTAAGGTTCCTTGATCCCCTCAAACATCGCACCCTTTATTTTTATTGCCGGTCATTCCCTAATAGTGTAAGGGAAACTGTAAAAGATTTGTATAGAACACAAGACTAGCTACTCAATGATTTAAGATTGGGGAAATCTCCAAAAGTGGAGCTGCCGGCAAACATTTTTAGTTGCTGTATCATCCATGATCCATAAATAATATGAATTGGGGAAATAAAAATAAATATTGACATCAAAACAGGCCTCCTAAAAAAAGAGCATGATTTACTAGCAGTCTTTTCAAACATCTTGAACACAGTTCTGTTCGTTTTTTTACATTGGCTAATATTCATAATGAGAGAACCAGGGACATGGTTCAACACCCACCCATGGTCCTTCCTCTCCCCCCCCACCCCACGTCCTTACAATATCTTGCAGCGAAAATAGTCTTGCGTGACCAGACCCTTCCTACCAATAATAGAGCTAGCACTACACAAAAAGAAAATGATATTTTGTATCAAAACCTAACCTAAATGGAAAGGCGGTAACAAAATTAAAATTCAGTTAACTGATACTGATATGGAAGAAGCATTTGTAGGTGTGATTGATCCTACAATGGGATGATCACTACAATTGACGTATACTTCCCAGATGATGGAGTTATAGTTGATGTGTCCGTTAGTGATCGATGGCAACTTGGAAATAATTGACTAAGTAGCTAACTAGCATATCTTAACAACAAATTGTAGCTAGCTAGCCACACATGGAAAACAGTAGAGCTGCCTGAAGATCATGGGGCAGTAATCTTGCCGGAAGTAATCCCAGAGCTCCCCCTCCAATCCTCCAATACCTACGGCATTCAAATTAATTTGAGATATCGTTCTGTGTAGTGCATTAATTCTAGAATCATGAGGGTGCATGGGCCAAATCTGGAGAAGCTATAGCTAACCAGTTGTGTGGAAAATGGTCTATTGCCGTGACACAAAAATATGGAAAACATTATGCGATGCAGAAACTAAATAGGTTATGGTTCTCAAAGCACAAGCTTAGCAAAGATTATATATATCTAGTGAGTAGTGTAATATTATGGATATTGTACATGACACTGAAGTATAAGCTACTCTGGTAGCTATCAACTAAGCAATTATGGTATATACCTAATTATACTTGCTTAACAACAATGCAGCAGCTGTGTTATTCCAACTTAACTACATGGACTGCCTTGGTGATACTTGGATAAACATTTAGGACACGTGCAGCTGGCAGCAGTTCCCATTGTAATATGATTTGGCAACTGACATGTTTTGTTATTGCTTCACTAGACCACTTTTGGTTACTTGTATAATTATTGTCTTACATTGGTAATGTATACCTATATATAATTATACAGCTACGTACTGTATTGTGCGTACCCGGCCAGCAACAGGTACTAAAGAACTTGTATGGTAGCTATGTACTCTGTAGCTGTAATTATAAAGACTCCAGTGCTAATGGACTTTGGCAAACTGGCATGTTTTTATTACTGCAAAACAGCCAGTTTTGGTTACTGCATAATTTGTTGGCAACGTAAACCCAGCCAGCGACAGCCATGCAGGCGACAGGAACATTGTAGCTATAGTATGGAGCCATTCCATCAAGCCATACCAAATATTGGTATTGCAGGCAACTGTTACTTGCCCTACCTTGACCTGAAAAGGAAAGTCTACATAATTTTGAGTCTCCGTAGCTGGCTACACCCACCTGGGGTGCATGCTATATAACTGTGCTGAGGGCTAGCAGCAAGCAGATACGCAGTTATACTTCATCGCATCAAAGCCAATTTCTGTGAAAGCTCAGCCTGAAAATGGTGACTAATCGCCCAATTGTTTTTCTCCTGCTCGTGGCTGGTCTGCTGATGACTGAAATATGTGCCAATGAAGTTCAGCGCAACAAAGGGAATATTGCGCATGCTGTTGTAGCACGCCAAGCTATTGTTGAAGAAAGTACTGATGAAGAAACTACCGACAGCAGTAGCAGCAATAGTAAGTAGCTAATTTTGTTGTAAAATATATAAAAACTAATGGCTATAGCTACGTATGATTACTGCATTTACATGTGTTACGATTACTGTATTTATATGCTATATAGATGCACTTTATTGTCAGATATGCAGTTGCTTTCCCCCTAAACTCCAATAGCTATCATCCAGAATGTCTCTGTACTGAGAGGTGGTGATGGTGGAGAGGGTGGTGACGGTGACAGTGAAGGTGGTGAGGGTGGTACTGGTGGAAATGTAGAGGATATCTCAGAGGTCGTAGTAGTGGTAGTAGGGAAGGGTGACGCACAGGTGGTGGTGGAGGCAGATCCACACAAGGAGATAGAAGTGGTGGAAGTGGCTTCAAAGTGATGAAGCAGAGAAAGGGGGGAAAGGAGGTATGTTTTATACATGTACTTGTGTCTTTAGTGGAGTGTGTATGGAATTTCTCAAGCATTTGATACATGCGTTAGTCATAATCATACTCTTTTTTCTTCCATGCATTTATAGATTGATTCTAAATGGTAGTATAGTGTGGCAGACTCTGGAAGCAGTTTGATTAAAGTAGTATCTGATTAGGAAACATTTACTCAGTCACTAACTGTAGCGATCAATGCTGTACATGTCAACACTAAGTCTCACATGATATAATTAAGTCAGGACATTGTAAATAATTATTTGCACGATCTCGCATTCATCTCTATAAATTTTCTGAACTGAATGTCAAGTTGTATGCCACAACCTTATATAAAGAACAACTCAGGTTGGGTGTATATGTGCATGATATGTAACAATTTGGTGGATGGGAAGGATGTTAATAAGTCATAATACTCTTTTAACACTAAATCTGCTATTAACAGTGATGTTAATGCTATTAGGATCAGCAGTTCATCCAGTCCAACATTCCATGCAAAACTCAGAATAGATATCTAGCTAATAATTGTTTGCAATGTGAGACTGAATCAGTGGAGTACACTTTAATTCACCACCTTGGTGAACTGGGTTGAATTGTGCATCTGTGCGGTGCTGTTTTCCTGTTAACTGCAGTAGATATAGCCAGAAACCAGCACACCGGAACTGGTCCCAAGGGTGTCCGTAATAGAGAGGTTCTGTATTCAATGATGCTTATGCCACTGTCAAAATAAAAATGGTAATTTTAAGCCATGGTGGTTGCCACAGTTGCAAGGATTAATCTCTTTCAGGACAAGCCCATGCAATAGAGCAAAGCAAAAAAATAACTCCCAGTATAAGGTTGAAAGAAACCAATATTATGGTAACCTACAGACAACTAGTACCAGTGTCGTAGTACTCGTGGGGAACACCAACATCTGAATGTAGATCAGGACAGTCCCATGTAAAGGTTTTCTGCATGTGGCATGTACTGGTCATATAACCCATGAAAAGAGTGCTGTTGCTGTGCATGTATGTGGCATGTAATCATGTACTTGTTATGTACTCCATGAAAAAGAGCACTGTTATTGTGGATTGTAGCTTCCCACTAGGGTATTATTTCAGGGCAGCTCCATGTAACTTGAAAGAAACCAATGTGGTTACCTGCATGCATGTAGATGCCTAATCTGGTACAATGTGGCATGTACTGACCATGGTCATGTACTCCATGAACCTAACTGTTTGTAGTGGTGGAGCATTTGCAGCTTGCAGCTTTCTATACTATGGTACATTCTAGACAAGCATACAACTGTAGCAACCACCCAAGGGTTAAAGTTACCCATTCATTTTTATAGTGACGTCGACGTCGACTCTCTCTGATCTAAAAAGGTTAACTAGCAGTTAACATTGGTTTCACATCCATGCAAGGAAAATTACAAGGGGAAAATATGCAGGAAAAGCGGAAATAGATAAGTCTATAAGCATCCTTGGACCCACCGCCATCAACCACTATGGGAGGCAACCAAAGGGATAGTAATCGTTCTCTATGTTTCACTGAAAACACTACTTTGGTATCTTATACATGTAAGTCCATACATAAATGGAGTATATATACCAAATAATGTGTCCTGGAGTAAGGTTTCTCCTGGCAAAGTTACCAGGAAAATTGATGGTGAGCTGGCAAAAAATGGCTATTATAACGATCAATGGTAAACCCCAAGTCACTATCTCTTGGATCCTTTGTTGTCTAAAACTGCAGCTACACTCTCCATAAAGCTGGTGTGGGAAAGCCTGCATGGATGTGAGGTAGAGGTGCATTCCGGAGCCTTCTGAGGCTGTTTAGGTTAACTGTACACATGCAGAACTCCATCAAAACAGTATTCACAATAATTGTATGGTTTTTGTTCATGCATGTATCACAGCACCAACTATACATGTGGGTTCATGGGAAACACATGACCAGTACATGCCACATACATGCTGTACAGGAACCTATACATGGGGCTGTCCTGGAATGGTGCATTCAGTGAATATCATTTAACTTGAATTGAAATTCCCCAGAAATCTGAATACCTATCACTCAGTGGCAGATCTTAACATGAGCAGACCTGATGAGCAGTGTCCCGGTGGACTGTCAAAACACTGGTGGAGGCTGTGTTTCAGTTATATACTCGACCAATAGCACTCAGTACAAGACTGTATGTGGCACAGTAATTGGACATGCTTTCAAGACCACTGATGCATTTTACCGAACTTGCAATCGATTGTGTGAAACAATCAAAGGCCCGTACGTAGATGGTGTTAGCATAACCCACGGTAGTCCTCGGGAACACATCTGGAGCTTTGCTGTACAACATCCTGGTGTTGTCCGCTGTCCGTGTGGCACCGGATCTGGCTTCACAACGCCTTCATTCGTCGGTGATGACTACACTTGTGAAACTTACAACTCAACAGAGCCAGTATGGGATGGACAGGGCTGCATTGCAGAAGATGAAGCATGCTGCCAGAGACCATCAGTACCCATATTCTGCAAAGAGCTGCCTGAACCCACTACAGATGATATTGAAGTACGTCTGTATACTGATCAAAGAACAAGTAATGAGCGCGTTGCAGTAGAAAGTATCCAACTCTGCATCCTGCAGTAGATATACTAATAACTGACTGTTTGAACATTAATGCCTCCTCGTATTACTAGTATAGCAAGTAGTGCTCTTTGATCTACCGTCTTGCGTCATAGGTAGAATGTTGTGGCTTACAGGCTGCAATCTATGTATGTATGCATTTAGAATCTAGCTAGTATCTAAGTGTAGCGTACATACTCTTTTAAGTGGCTGCATAATTTAAGGAAAATATCAGGCAGAACTCACAGAATTTTCAATTTCGTGGCAAAATAGTACTGCTACCAAGGAACGTATGCATCTTTGGAACAGAAAGAGTAATGCATTCATCTGGTTGCCAATAAGATATGACAGAAGAGTAGCTACCTACCTGGTTTTGTAAATCTGGTCAAAATTAATAAAATAGCTAATCACCCAGGTCATATAATACTAATACCATAGTTCGCAGTGTTTCTCAAAAGGGATTCTGTTAAATTTATGAATATTCAAGTTTGAAGTGTGCCTGCCTAATTACGTCATTTTATTCGTGAAGAAACCTGCTTTCAGATGTCTTACTAGTAGTATTGCTAAACCTCAAAAACCACGAAAATCACGCATCCCTACATCTTTTGACATTTTTGGATTCCACCCCTTAATAATCCAAAACTCGGGTAGACCAAACTGTCATATGATGTCTTGACAAAGGTCGTCTAATAACACAGGTGGAGTAGCTTCACCACAGACAAGCATGTACAATATTAATAACAATGACAATGGTGTTTCTAACATACTGCAAAGCATCACTATATACATGTGGTCTTGGTATAATACTATAGGACTAAGGTACATGTAATTACAAATTAAGGAGACGGTATCAAAGTGCATGTACTGACTTTAGGAAATCACATCGACAGCTCATTTGTTCCTGAACAGCTTTGAAAACCAGGACTGGGACTGCTTCTTTAAGCCTGCCATGTGAAGTTGTGAAGTCACTGGATGAATAGTGGAGGGGGTGCTGGTCATACCGGAGCCACTACTACTGAGCTTTGACCTCTCAGAACCAGGGCAGTAGCGTTTAGCTACACTAGGCGCAGGCAATTCGAATTGTACCCTTCGTTTACCGAGTTTGCCTTCATTTTCACCCTGGTGACTTTGGCTCTCTCGTGAAAAAATATGAAGAGCAAGCTTTGCACCTTCTGATGGTATTTGAGGCTGTGCGCTTACAAATTCTCGATCTTGAGAAGAGCTTTCAACTTTTTCCGAACACATCTCTGCAAGTTCTTTGCGAATTGTTGCACGATCTTTTTTGCCTTCAGAAAGTTGCTGCAGAGCATAGTTGACGGGAACGGTTGGAGAGAGAATACTGTCCAGTGTCTCTTTGGCGTCAACGAGAGACCTTCTAGTTAGTTCAGAAGCGATAGCTCCAGCTGTATCAAGAGGTTGTAGAGCAGTTTCAAAATGGCTATTTAGTTGCGAATTGGTACCATCTTCTATATTCTCTGGAGGTACCGCAGTGACGAACATATTTGAAGACATACTCTCTGCTGTAGTGCTAGAATTACTGGATACTTGCTTGGTACCTTCAGGGCTGTCAACTCTCACTGAAGGGGTAATGAACAACTCAGTTCCTTCTTTGTGGCGGTTCAGTGATGTCTGTTCCTTTTCTCCCGTGTCTGAAGGTAGTGTCGGATATATACGCTGGTATGGCATAGCTGTAATAAAGGCATCACCTGAGTCTTGAGGAGAGGCCTTGCCATGATCATCTTGTGGGCCCCCTTCTAAATCAGCGGCATCTCGCATGTCAGTCTCGGAAGAGGCGGATGGCCTGCTGACGCTAGACTCCTCGGCAGAAATGTTAAAGTTCTGACCTTCGAGCTTTGCAACCTAATGGAAGAGAACACCAAGTATGATACTAAATAGTAAACCTGAATGATAGCACTCAGTGAAATGGAATAAATAGTTACTGTAAACAGCTGGTGGAAAGTTTAAAGTGACAGAATAGCATTACCATAACGTACTTATTTTGCACATAGCAACTGATACACAAAATTCATAGAAGTATTCTCCCATGAAACAGTCCCACTACACGGTGTTTTAGTGTGACTTGTGAAAGGTTTGATGAATCGAACGCTAATGTATATAAACAGAATATGGGAATCACCATTTATTCTAGAGTGACAAGTATTTTTAAGGGGCTAATCACTTTACGTGTTTTTAAGGCAGGAGAGCTTGTGCCGAATACGGAAGTTAGTAGTATAATTACTTACAGTAGTTACGTACATGTAGATAAGAAACTGTGCATGATGAAGAATTGCACGTTAGCTAGTACAAGTGAACGTGAAAACCAAAAATACCAAAGTGTGCAGTGTGAAAGGAAGCATGGTATGACCTACGTCAGTGATCGTACATCATACATGTATGTAAGGTATACCAGGTCTGCTATTTAATACAAATATCAGTACGAGAACAACAAACCTCTTGGTCAATGGCAAGAAACTGCCAGCTCCAGGTGTTGTCATACAGAAACTGTCTCAGGTCAAAACGATTGTCATCAGGCGAGTAGCTCTCCGCATGGAAGGAGGGGGTCAGAGTCGTCATCTTGTGCCGGTTTATCGAGTAGCAACGAAAGAAGTGTTTCACTTTCTCTGCAATCTGTTAACAGATGAACGAATGTAGTATATACATGTACAGAGGTCGCTTTAATCTACAAAGGTTAACTAGCAGTTAACATTGATTTCACATCCATGCAAGGAAAACTACAAGGGGCAAATATGCAGGAAAAGTGGAAATAGAGAAGTCTAAGCAGGTCTAAGTATCCTTGGACCCACCACCATCAACCACTATGGGAGGCAACCAAAGGACTGTAATTTTTGTCTATGTTTCACTGAAAACACTGCTTTGGTATCTTATACATGTAAGTCCATGCACAAATAGTCCCCAAGAAGTAGAGATCTACTGGCTAGCTCCTTTGTTGCCTAAAACTGTAACTGCCACAGCTGAGCTAAAGTGAAACGGGCACATGGGTCTGGGAACGAGGCTAGAGCTGCAGACCAATCACTATCAGAGAGCTTACGTACCTCAGTGACAGTGTACTTGTCTTTCCACATGTAGAGCAGCTTGGTAAACATGCTGTAGGGCCCACAGCGATGGACCTTCCGAAGTCGACCAAACACCGACAGCTCATAATACGTCATCCCCATATCATCCTAAAAAACAAGAGCGGTTACTTAGTATCCATTGTGCATGCACTAGACTGAATTACTCACAAAGCCCTATAATGAGCAGTAGGCCATACCTCATCTGTCTGTACATGACTAGAAGTGATAGGCTCCAATTCAGCTGTTGGCTTAGCCTCCAGAATGCTGTAGAACAAATAGTAAACTATAGAGCAGTGGGACTAATGGTAGTATTCAAATTGGAGATTACCGTATTAAGCTTCAAGGGAGCAATAAACTTACTGCTTTAGTTCTGGGTATTCAGGAGCCATGTAGCGGCAGAAGGATCGCAGATCGGTCTTGCTGATCCCTCCAATCGGGTTGATGTCGGCACTAGAGCAGTCGTACTTGGTGAGGTACCCGCGAAGGCTCTCGTCCACGTTGGCCGACCCAAGGACCAGTAGGGAGCCCCTCGCACCCCTCGCCCAAGGGGCCAGCTGAGCAAATAGGTAGGAGAGAACCATGCGACTGCGAGCCTGTGTGCAGGTGTGTGTGCATGTGCATGATGTGTGCATGTGCATGATGTGTGCATGTGCATGATGTGTGCATGTGCATGATGTGTGCATGTGCATGATGTGTGCATGCATTTCACAATACATGATATAAATACTATCTCGCTACACAATACGAAATAGAAACGATAATTTAACTTCCTGTAATAGCATACAAGAGAAAAGCTAAAACGAGATATCAGCTATAGCCTCTAATCTCTTACTCCACAGATTTTCCCACCATATAACGTTTATTGAAGATCTGGTACATCTCTTTACCGGACAGTAGGGGGACAGTAATACATGTAACAGCAGAAATAACACTCTTTTATGGTGTAAACTATACGTAATTGTAGCTACCTCATTAGCACATTAGCTTCAATTCCTGGCCTCTATCCAGCATGTCCTAGTACTGCTTCTTGCTTATTGCCTGGCACAAACGGCTCCACAATCTTGCTATACCAATTAAGCTCCCCGCCAAAACTT
This sequence comes from Phakellia ventilabrum, assembly GCA_963921505.1. Taxonomy (NCBI): domain Eukaryota; kingdom Metazoa; phylum Porifera; class Demospongiae; order Axinellida; family Axinellidae; genus Phakellia; species Phakellia ventilabrum. The sequence continues at coordinate 872,451 of OY997378.1, read as the reverse complement.
TCCGGCCATACAATGTATTAAGAAGAGTCAGTCTCATTGCAGTGTTTCCCCCAAAGGGGGGTACCAGGGTGCTCCCCTAACTTGGTTTCCTTTGATGTGGTCATTGGAATGTTCATTTTACTTTGAAGTCATAGAAAAGTTGTATACCCCCCCCCCCCCCTTCTTTCTTGACTTTGGGGAAACACTGCATTGCAATACTATATCCTAGCAGCCAGGACAAGATGTATCAGACTCCTATGATTTTTTTTTAAAGCTATGGTCCAGGAGTTGGGGACTGGGAATGAGACTGCAGCTCACATCAGAAAATGGGTACTGGCTATGCACACGCACATACTTGCACATTCTGCAGTGATAGATTCTCGCTGCTGCTCCCTCCGTGAACCTTGAACTTGGGCATTTGCTCAAATGCCTGCCCAAATATGGACATGTTAGCACTGATTGCCTCGTCAATGTCAATGCTGAGATGGTTGCTCCCAATTTGCTCTGCCAGCCTGCGGGCACGCTCCCTCGTCTCTGTGGAAGAGTTCGTTGTTCCCATGTAACAAGTAGTGAACAGAGCTCTGGAAGAGATGAGAAACAAAATGAACTCTTCAGAGATTCTCTCAGCTTGCTAGCAAAATCTGTGTGATAAAGTTCCTTCAATTCTTTAATTAACCCTTAGGAGACGGGCCAGTTAGTCCAACTGGTCAGTTTAAATAAAGTCTTGACAGTTGTATGTTACATATCTGTGTCAATAGTCTTTCAAGTGTTAACTTAAATGTTTGTCTAATGTTTGTCTAACTGTGTTGACACAAGAGCGTATAATGACCACTTCTGAAGTTCTTTAATTCTGCATCTTCAAAACTAAGTACTAATTTATTGACGCAAAAGAATATTACAACAACCACTCCTCATGTCACCCCAATAGTGATGCACACCGACAGAAACTATAGCATTTGGTGATGGTGAATTAAACAGAAACCATTGTGAGCCCAAGTTGAAGTCGAAATTCTGAGTTAGGTAACATAACTCCTCAAAACAAGTTTGCCTATACTGATATCATACATCTCCTAATGGACTAAACTATCCTAAAGATGAATATTCAATCCAAGCATAGGCCACTGATGTGTTGTTGCACTGTACTCCTCTCATGGGCCGGGGGGGGGGGGGGGGGGGGGGGGGTGGGGTGTCTTACCTGCAGATCTCCTTGCCAGTCTTTGGTAGTTCTTCTTCTTCACCTGCTCTGAGAATAGTCCTCAGGTCTGCCACAGCCGTCTTGTTGCCTTTCCTATATGTTTGTAGGTATGCAAAGTAAATAATTTATATGCACAAGAAAGAAAGGCTCTCTGCTGAAAGAAACTTTGCCGACGTTTCGACTAGATGCTCTAGTCTTCTTCAGGGCGAAAGAAGAAGACTAGAGCATCTAGTCAAAATGTCGGCAAAGTTTCTTTCTAAATTAAAGTTGGTATTCAGAGAGCCTTTCTTTCGTAGGCAAGAGCCAACTGAGAAGCCCCCTTTTACTTTATATGCACAGGTACATGTAATTTACCAGGAAGCACTGCTGATTATGAAAATAGTCGTGTTCTGAAATAAATTTACATACACATACACATACAAACATACATACATACATACATACATACATACATACAAGCACGAATAAATTAATATTAACATAACCTCTTTGAGTAACTACATTTATAGGCACAACTGGCCAAAGTCAGGAAGACTCTACTTTCAAGTCTCACGCACCTGCAAGCCTCTGCTACCAGCTTGCACATGGAGCCAACCATGCAGGCCACAGAGGAGCTGTCGATGCCTCCACTCAGGGGAAGGAAGAGCCCGGCCATCTTGCTACGTCGGAGGTAGTCCCACAACCAGCAGGGTGGACCGAGGCTGAAAGATGTGCAAGAGAGTACATTACATTTTCTATTTTCGGCACTTGTAGGTTCTAAATCCAATGAAATATTACGTACTTACATGTATATCCACCTGCCAAATAAGTCAACACTTCAACGATCATAATCGGCTACACAAATATTACGTACTCGTATCCACCTGCCAAATAAGTTAACACTTCAACCATCATAATAAGCCACACAGGTAAGTAACTCCAATTGTTATAGCTATAGTACACCACTGAAGTTTGATAGGCAGGCATCACAAAACACATAAGGTTGTTCAATAGCATACGAAGCAGACCTTATCATTGGCGCCACATATATCAATATAAAACCAGCTTCGATCTATCTGCTATTGCAGTAGCTCAGTCGGTATAGCATTCAAAGGCCTGAAATTCAACTCCTAGCTACGTATGCTTTCTAGACTCTATCTTAAATTTAGGTTACGTGAGAAAAAAACGTACCTACCTAGATGTCAACTTAAAGCCTCTATGCTTTGCACATGTGCATAACTGCTAGCAATTATACCTGTAGTCCTGCCCACTATAATATCGGCATCTCTACTCACCCACTGCACTTTACAAACAGTATGGACTTTCTGTTTATGTCTATAGGCTCGAGAGAAACAAATGCCCAGCACACACGTACCTTATCTCCTCCTCGGGCATGTGGTAGAGGACGTTGATAGTGGGGCTGCAGGGCACAGTGAGGCTGGACTGGTGGGAGATGGCGGCGTTGAGGTAGGAGCGGGGGTAGGAGGGGGCGTGTGCCGTCTGGGTGTGGTTTAACATGTTGAGGGGGAGGAAGTGAAATTAACATGACAGCAGTAAATTAAGTACTCTTACACACATATGCATGTACATGTAGACATATTTTAAAGCACTTGCTGTACACATGCATACCCTCATATAGTGATCTTATCTCGCAGTGTTGGTTGGAGGGAGTGTTTCCACAGCTGCAAGATAACTATGCCATATGGGCATGCAAGGCTCCGGTATAAGGCTGCTACATGCACACATGTAGGCAATACAGACATGCATATAACCATGTGTGCACACACGTGTGTGCCGGTACATACATATACCTACATACATGCATATGCACATGCATGTGTACCTGACTGCATGAGGACCAGGATGGGATATAGAGCAAGAGAAACTGAGGGCCAGAAGGCAGAGGACAGGACAGAGGGAAAGGAATGCAGGACTAGAAGGCTAGAGGGTAAAGGGAACAGAGGGAGAGGGGAACAGAGGGAGAGGGGAACAGCGGGAAAGGGGAACAGAGGGAGAGGGGAACAGCGAGAGAGGGGAACAGAGAGAGAGGGGAACAGCGGAAAAGGGGAACAGAGGGAGAGGGGAACAGAGGGAGAGGGGAACAGAGGGAGAGGGGAACAGCGGGAGAGGGGAACAGAGGGAGAGGGGAACAGCGGAAGAGGGGAACAGAGGGAGAGGGGAAAAGAGGAGAGGGAAACAGAGGGCCAGAGATGCAGTCCAGCAGTATACACCCACCTGCATCCCCCTACTGAGGCTAGCCCCTCGGTAAGAGCGGACATCCTCCAGGTCCACTGTAGCCGTCACCACCTCCACCTCCTTCAGAGAGAACTGGGAGCCCTACAGCATGTGTGGGACAAAGTGGACTTAGGTCAAGAGAGCAGGGAGAAATAGGAGCCCTACAGCATGTGTGGGACAAAAAGGGCTATAGTTGAAGTGAGAGCCAAATATACTACTGATGTATTATTGGAAAAAAGCAGCATGCATGGGATATATGGAACGTGAAAGCTAGACTTGGAGACTGCATTCAATATTGATGTCTATTAGTTCTATGTACCACATACCTGATGGGTTAACGATTGTGTAAGTATGAAACTCTTTATATCAAGCTCTGTACATTAGGATGGAATTGGGAAATACAGTTTGCATGTTTGTCATCCTGTGGGCTTGGACTCTTAACAACATGTAATTTGTAGCCACAATTCTGTTACAGTAATTGGTTTTTACAAGCAAACAGCAAGATTGATTTCCCAAAACAACTATATATACATACAGTGAACATAGTAACATACTGTAGTAACCAATCATCGACAAATAGCTGCTCTGCTAGCAAATGAAGGTTAGCAGTTTCAGAAACAGTACTGGGAGAACTTCAAAAAGCGAACCCGTAAAGCATTCACAATGTGGCTGTCAAGCGTATGTACTGCACATGCTTTTTATGTGCAGTACAAACTCTTGACAGCCACATTGCGATACGGGTTCACTTTTTTGAAGTTCTCACAGTATCGCTTCTGAAACTGCTAACCTTCATTTCATCAGCACAGCCAATTTGATTCGCTCTTGGTATGATACTATGCTAGCACCATCAACGCTTTGATTATTTTCCCAAAAAATAACAACACAATCTGCTATGTACACTGTACAAACTCCTTATAGCTAGTCAGCCCTACTTGTGCCAGTATCTCCCCATTCATGGCAATCATACAGCACCCATCGTAGTACACCCGCTCTCCATCACAGCCAATCAGGTTGGAGTACATGTACACGCCTCCAGCCTGAGGAGTGAAGGAAACTCTCAGTGAAAGAAGATGAATTACATGAACGACTTTTGCACATTAGGTAGGAAACTGGCCAGTAGTCCATACTGACTCCTACTAGAAGCTAGCCACTCCACAAAGCTATGGACATGATGTATATTCATATATAACCATACACAAGCACGATTTTCTTTTTAAAGTACACGCACATGTACATGTATGTGAAACATTCAGAAACATGCAGAATTATAGTTTTCGAAATTTTCTATACTGATCTCCTTGGGACTAGTTCTACACTGTACATTAAGCTCTGTGCTTTGCTGTTTTATTAGTGCTGTAGACTAAGTTTGGGCGTAGCATGTTTTTATTCCTGTTTAAGAGTGATGAATAACATCTCCAGAGACTACAATTTGGTGGCAAGTCCTACTAGCAGGTCTCTGCTCAGGAGCGATAGTTGACATACTAAAAGTGTAAGTTCCAAGCTCCTCTTGTTTCTGAGCTCACTATAGAACCTAACCCTCTCTTGCCACATTAAAATTAAATTAAGGAATAAACGAAAGATAATGGAAAGTGTAGCAACGGTTATACAGCCAAGAAGCTAACCTGCAACTGCTCTACTGCGTCTTGGCCACAACCTTACCTTGCTAGTGGCTGACTTGATGAGGTCCACTCTCTTGTAGAGCTTCCGCAGCTCATAGTGACTGCCACTTCCGTTGCATATGATCTCGATACCATCGAGTCCCATAGCAATATGGGGGCTGTGTGTGTGTGTGTGTGTGTACATGTGGGGGGGGATATATGATATGCACATATATGTACTGTGCATGTTTCAATGTGTATGTATATGAAGTGTGTGATTAATTTGATATAAGGTGCCAACTATTAAGTTTTGGCAGCTTCTATTCAGCTATCGGTCACATATAAAGACTAGTGCACATGATATACTGTACCTGTTTCCAACAAAGAGCTCCTCACAAGTTTCGTATCCAATGCAAGTGTCAAGCGTTGCTATGACACCGTCACCAAACGGAGTCATATACTGTAGGAGAGCAAAGGGAGAACTAGTATAGTGCCTCGTCCACAAGCCTATGTTCACATTGGCCTGGTACATTCTCTCACATTTGACATAATGTGATGCATTAATCATATGTGAATATATTTTACATGCACTAAAATACATGCAATCAATTGAAAATGACCGGCATGATTCATGGCATGCATGTACACTACGGCTTTTGTACTTTATACTGTACATTGATTATGCATGTATTAAGCACCTCACCTGCCCAATGATATCAGAGATAATCTTTGGAAGGAGAAAGTCCTCTGTCTGTCTGCAAGATTGGGAAAGAGAGTCATATTATGAGAGATAAATTGTGAAAGCCATGGGAACTGCAAATAGATATTTCAGCTTCATTGGGCTCTGTTAGTGCAACACAAAAATTGAACAGCAGAACAGAAATTATAGATCAAAATTATAATCGGAAGCAATCAGACAATAGCAATCATTTTATTATATGTGAGCAAGAATTAATCGAGCAATGGCTACATTTCTCTATCAATTATTTTGCCAGAGATATTATTTCAGTGCTCAGTCTGTGTTATAAAACAGGCTCTGCAGAATAGCTGCAAGTGTAGGTCCACTGTCGACGTCATCCTGCACTGCCTGAGAACTGCAGCTATCTTTGCCCTTGCAAAAAATTCACCCCTCTACCCCATGTGATGAAAATGTACATGCTGTACCTGGCCCACAAATAGATAAGTAAGATGTGCACATGGGTCTGGGGATGACAACAGAACAGATACCATAGCATACCTTTAACCATCTCTATGATTATTTTACCCACCCTCTATTAGCAAGATGTTCAAAATGGAGTTCCATGTCTTACCTGAGCTTGGTCCACGGTGTGAACCACCTCATTTCACGGTAGTTGCCATCCATGGCCAGGTAAAACTTTGGCCGGATGAGCAGAATCTCACGATTGTAGAAGATCACACGGCAGTTGTAACGTGTGTTCTTGTGCATCACTGGCCTAGAGTGATCATTGTAATCCTTGCTCAGTAGACTGTACACATTAGTACATGTATACTGGCTTTTTGGGGGGTAAGGCATTTAGCACCGCTTCCTGTGTGGTATTAATATATCACCCAGGAAATCCTGTGGTATATAAGATTGGTGCAATCTGGTCTTGTTATCTGGCTACAGTCTATAAGCCTTAAGATGTTTTGGGAAAAACAATCTTGCTGTTTCTTTGTAAAAACTCATTACTGTAACAGAATTGGGACTACAAAACAGTTAGAGTCCAAGCCCTCAGAAGGTATGCGAACCACACTCACTCGGTTGTTTGATAGCAGTCCTCTGGCTTCACTCTACTCTACTCTCAACTGCTATCTAAACAACTATCTAAACAACCTCTGTGTACATGTATTTCCCATACATCCTTCCCATACCTTCAGGCCTGGACTCTAACTACAACGTATGCCTAATGTGTAGTACATGTATCTCTTACATGCCCACGTCACAGACGATCCCTTCGGCTTCTGGTGCCTGCAGCAGCTCTGCCAGCACTTGCCAGGAGTGGAGCAGAGTGTCACTCTCCAGGAAGTGGTCTGCACACCCATAGCCACTGGACAGATGAAAGAGAATCATACATATAGCCCCGTTTCCAGGCTCCACTCACCTGCTTATATCGCACAGTGAATACAATGTGTGACATAAATGCTAGCACTGGAATTTGGAGCCTGGGAATGAGGCTACCAAATATATATTTCTGAGTTTGTCTTATTAATTTGTGTGCCCACACTTATCACAAGGGCAAAACTTACATCACATGTTACTATGCTACAGTATATCCTTACGTAATCTCTAGCTCAGGTCCCTGGTGATATAACTTACATCACATGTTACTATGCTACAGTATATCCTTACGTAATCTCTAGCTCAGGTCCCTGGTGATATAACTTACATCACATGTTACTATGCTACTTCCTTACGTAATCTCTAGCTCAGGTCCATGGCGATATAATGCCCCCTTTTCCTTTGCAACCTTGATACCTGTATATGGAAAAGCAGTGGCATATAGCTAGGATTTCATTTTTACCAGAGCGTGCAGTCAGTTTATGGCCACAGAAGTAAAGAGCCTGTCAGGCTTTGGTAAAGAGGATGGGTGTGTGAAGCGGTTTACTTCATGTAAAACACTGAAAAGCTTTGTTTTGCAGAGCAGTTTTACAGCAATGGCGTAGCTAAATTTAAAAAGAGCACTTAGCGTTACGGCCATACTTATTCGATCTCCTGCTTCATGGCTACTTTCACTAAAACTTTTGGGTCCGTAGTATAGATTGGTGTGGAAAAGAAAATGACTATTGCGATGATGTCACTTTCACGGCCACCAGAACACTGCAGTGGGTGTACATGTAGCCGTGATTGTAACTGCATCAAATGATTTGTACCAGCAGGTTCTTGCTAGCCTAACTCATGATGACCCACCATCGCTGCTAAATCTCAACTGCTGAATTTCAATCGAACTACAATGTAACAAGAAAGGTACTTTTTGAGCGCGAGCAACATAATTTGTATTACATCATACTTTCATTTTCTTTTGGATTCAAAAAAACATCCATAGGTACAAAGGTCAAATTATTATTCCAACTAAAGCACCTTCAAACAGACTCTGATACGACGGACATAGTTAGGTACACGGGGAAAGAATAGCTAAACTACCCTTACGTTACTTCAAGTTTTGTCTGATAAATTATTGGTGAGTAGCTACAAGTACCTCTGGCAAGGTTATTAAATACTCCTACCAACAGATAGCCAGTCTAATCCTTGGATAGGGTTATGGCAGGCAGGCTCCTGGTTATGGCAATCTTGCAACTTACTTTCCAGTATTCTCTTGAGGTTCCCTGCAAAGTCCAGTGCCCACTGATTGAGGGAACAACACGCGAGAGTTGCTTTCCTCCCCATCACTAGCGCTGCATGCACTGGCAAAACAAACCACACCTACTTCAGTTACTTCGGGTCCGTACCAAATTTATTGGGCCTGGACCCCGAAGCATGCGGCACACGCCCACTCGTGTTTTTGTCGCTATTAAATGATTCCTGTATCGTACATGAGGGGCATATCAGGATTCCAAGGTCCCTTAAGCTGGCCTCGACTGCTTTGGATTGTCGGTGGCGTGCTGATGGTGGTGGTCCTAGTGTGGTTTGTCGCTTCGAGGAAGACAAGGATCGTTGGAGAGAATAACGGCAGCAACAACAAGATGATTCGTGCTGAAGGTCAGTCCTGGCACTGTGTCTAAGCGACAGCCAATAGGCTCTTAATCCTAGTGTCGGCGCGGCGAGACTACTTGATCCATGGCTGTCTCACAGTATTGGTGATCCATGAATCACATTACCCGACACCTACAAATTATGTACGTGTATACATGTACATTTAGGTTTATAAAAATCCATTTGGGACATTCTGGTGTTGTGATCACACCCTTGAGACATACGGTATGTAAATTTGTAATTTACCATGTTTGGACATGCTGAGATATTTGATGTACATGTAGCCCCCTCAGGTAAGAACTCAAATGTAACGTAAATAAAGTATCCCCTTGAAATATTGGTTCCCCCTTCCTGCGTGTACTGCGAGCAGCAGAAAGGTTGTATCAGAGCACTATATGTATGCGGAAGTTGAGAAGGGTGATACTTCTAGCTCCTATCTTTTAGCTCCTAGCTCACAACTCCCAATAAAATGTATCGGATTGTCATTAGAATGCAGTGATTACACTCGAGTGGGCAGCTACATGTAGTTAGCTCTTTATATTTGTAGTGTTCTTGCGCATAGTTTTAGAAAATAAGGGGGGAAATTGGCTACTTCTCCCCCTGATATTTCTGAGCATGTATTGGGAAGAGTAGCCTAGCACTATAAGCCCCCCCACCCCCTGGCAGGTGGGATAGAGGTGGGCTTTTAAATTTCAATCTGGGGTCACTATCTTGTTTCAAATCCCTTCTTGTGTATCTATTCCCCTTGTGTCTGTAGTATCAATAGACGTGCTAGCTAATGATTCCTGTATCATATTATTTGAGGGGCATATCTAGCCTCGTTCCACTGCACTGGCTCATGCAAGGAAGGTCTGGGAACAAGGCTAGGGCATATCAGGATATCAAGGTCTCTTAGGCAGGCCTCAGCTTCTTTGGATTGTTGGTTGTGTGTGGATCATGGCAGCTCTAGTATGTGGGTTTGAAGGAAGGCAGGACCCTCTCCACACATGCTGAGAGAGATGGTCAACTGTTCCTCTCATACTCAGAGAGATAATCAACTATTCCTCTCCCCCCCCCCCCCCCAACAATACATGTGTGTGGATATACATGTAAGAGCTAAATTGCTGATAAAGTGACTGCTAATGAATCATATTCATATGGCTTTGCTAGTAAATACAGACATTTGTCTAGGAGAACACAATTGATAATCCATGGTCTGCATACACTTTAAACTTTTATCTCTGGACTAATTTTTATTGCGTGTTTCTATGCTCATGCACATATACAACTGTAGGTGTTTTGCAGCTGGTAGGCATGGACCTCACAAGTCCCTCCATACCACAAGCTGTTGTAGAGTCCAAAGGCTCGAGGACAGTTGCAGAGAGAACTGTCAGCATTGGGGCAAGTCTATGTAATTATGTTATCATACATGTAATGGTGTCATAAAACAGCTTCACAAAATGAAGGTTTTGTTGCTTCTGGTGATCACACAATTTTACATTTTTTTACCAGGTACATGTGGCTATGATACTTTTCTAGGCACATGCATGAATATTTTAGTGGTACATACATGTGCATATATTATGTAGCTTATAGTTACTGTGCTAGGCCATCTCTGGCACACAAATAGTCTTAAGGTGACATCCTATTTTTTAACACGTGTGCCTCCGTAACTCGCAAAGATGATACATGTAGCTGTTGCAGCACACAGTTTTTGGACACACAAAGGATATGCATTGCACAGTAGGAATCTGCTGGTCTGGTGCTCTGATCAGGCCCTCTTTAAGATGTTGGACAAGTTTAATTCATAGTATAGGGTAGAGTAATGTAATGTCATGCCTTCTATCTTGGGTCCAAAAGGGAAGGCGATGACCATTTTTCATTTCGGTTTCTGAGTCGGTCCGTAAGATGTGGCCAAACTCTAGAAAGTCCTAAATAGGCCGTGAATAGGCACTTCATAATACACACTTAGTATTTGGATTAAGTTAGGTGTCGACTCTTCATTCTCTCGGCAGGAAAAGAAAGTGTTCTATCGAGAGTCCCTCCCAGATGGTCCTCCAAGGGAACGGGTGCTCTTGCTGCATGGCATGGCATTCTCCTCCAAGACCTGGCTCGAGCTAGGGACACTGCAGTACCTCAGTGCAATGGGGCATCGGGCCGTGGCTGTTGACTTGCCAGGTATATATTTAAGTATGCTGAAAGAATTTCAGTGTGTTTGTGTGTTAAATTTTACTTCAAAGTCTTAGTTATCATGCACTGAAAACAGCAAGAGAAAAGACCAGCTGCTCCATGTATGATAAAGACTGTACGTTGGTACAATAATGTTAGAGATCTCTGGCAGTTTAACGGCAGAAGTGAGATTCAAAGTGTATGTGAGTTGATATCTCCACACATACAGGATATGGTGAATCCGAGGGCCCCAAAAGCTCCATTGATGACCCAACCTCCTTCATGGAGCAGCTGGTCTTTTCTCTTGGCCTCACCTCTCCTGTCATCATCAGTCCCTCCATGAGTGGCGGGTTCTCACTACCGTTTCTTACGGCCCATCCCGATGAGGTGAGGGGCTTCGTCCCGGTGGCTCCGGTGAAAACTGAGCTCTACACTGACAAACTTTCTTCCATCCAGGTAGGTGAACGTAGACTGTGTCTGTCCAGCCCTTGCCATAAATATCATTACAGCGTTTATGCTATTTGAGGTTGAACTAATATAATATTTATACACATTTTATTCCATTATTCGTAGTGTATGTTATTGTGTATCTGGACATCTCTTGCCATCTTTTTTGCATGCAGTAAATAATGTTTGCATGCGAAATAGTATATTCTTTCTTTCCATACAGTAGAAAAAACAAAGAGTTTTTTGTTATTTTCATGCAAAAATGTATGGACTGGGAATGAGGCTATATTTTAATTAACTAATATCTAATACCTACCTGTAGACGCCAACTGTGATTGTGTATGGAGATGAAGACTTGCGTCTGGGAGTGAACTCTTTACAGAACCTTTCTCTGATGCCAAACTATGCTGTTGTCAAGTTAGAGAAAGCAAGACACCCTGCATATCTGGACCAGCCTCAAGTATGGCACACCGTTCTGTACAACTTTTTAGAAAAATTGTAATCATTTTTTGTTCATCTGCTTTTAAAAAGAAGAAACACAACCACAAAACTTTAGTATACGTACGTACTATTCAACAATTATATACAATCAGTTGCATGAAATTCTCCGCAACCTCTGAGTATCACATGTAGCTGGTATTCTCTCTCTTTCTGGCTGCTGTAATTGTACAACTGTATGCCGTTACACAGGAAGTATCTGTCAAAATGAAGACATTGATGAGCCAGTGAATCTATATTATGATTCAAATAGTGACTACTAAAAGTTTCTATATTATAGTGACTACGATTAATACATGCCGTAGGCACTCTAATTACGTGTCCTTCTAATTCTGCATCAAAATTCAAACTGATGATTTCCAAGCCGACACTATAAACTAGTATGTGTATCGGTAACATGCACCTTTCTGAGCAATGAATCAGAGAGTTTCACATCAGTGTCCTTCTGAGGCTGTGTCACGGCACGGTCTACTTCAGAGTCCTCCACTTTCCTCTGTTTAAATGACCTCTTTGCCTTGCCAGCCAGCTGCAGTAAAGGTGTAATTAACGTTCAAAAATAGATATGGTTAACTTTAACAGATAGCTCTTCAGGAGCACATACACACTATATCTATTGTGGTACAATGTAAATAAGTTTTTGTATCGGTTGTGTGATTGTCATGTGACCTACCTCATCCTCACTGGCTCCTCTCTTCCTTTTTCTCTCAACTATGGCCTGAATTTCCTTGCCCTTCTCCACGTATTGGAGGTAATGGGTGTTCTCTCGTTTAGCTTGAGAGATCTCCGTCCGCATCTTCTGTTCTCTCACAGCTTGCTCATAGGCTGGTTAGTAAGAAGGAAATAAGACACAATTTCAGTGTTTCTAGCCTCATCTCCAGGCCATACAGCTACCCCCAAAAATTGAAGATAGTAGCAGATAGGTTCTTTTACTATTCTTGACTGGTTAGGAAGCCTTTTCAGTCGTATCAGGATGATTTATATTTCTCCACTTACAATACGCATGTACTAACTCTGTACTACTCTTGCCATGTGACTAACATCGTTCACGGATACATTTACTGATCCTTTTCCATAGTAATTTGTTCTGCATGCACAAACATGCAGTGGACACCAGGCCACTTACCTCTACCTTTTCTCCCCGCCTCTCTTCTTTCTTGTTTTGTGACATGTTACTACTTGCGCCCCATTGGGAAGTGCACAATTTACGTATAGTAAAAGTGTACAGATGGTTGGGGGATTGGGATGGGGGTTATGTAATGTCCTAAATAGTTGACAAGTAGCTTAGTTCCATACAGTATGATTTCCCAAAGGTGGGGTCAAACGAAATAAAACAAGATATTAATACCCAAATATTTAGCTCAATACTCGGAAGTACACACCTATCTTCTCAGAGAGGTGTGTCCATCGAAACTTGGAGAGATACTTGATGTTCCACAGGTCGTCATGGTAATAGTTCCTCTTTCTCCCTCCAACTGGGGTGTTGTTGAGTGCCAGTGCTACAGCCTTGGCCACCTTCTTGTCAGCAAATTCCACCCATCCCTCTGTGTAGTTCCGCTTCTTGTTGCCACCAAACTTCTTGCGACGTCTGCGCACCAAGGGGTCTGTACAGTGTCAGATCAGTTATGATTAGGAAACAGAAAACTTTTAAGCTACATTTAGTTTGTTACATGGGTTAATCAGGAATTAGAGGCTTGGACGAGACCAAGGTAGGCTAATTATGAGCCTCAGACAAAACCCATAGGTGTTTTGAGCATCAAGTCACACATGTAAATATGCAAGAGCACATAAATAAACTTTCCTAAGCATAAATTTTAACTGGATCCTATGAGCTGGCTAATACATGTAGCCAGCTCAAACTATTTTCCTTCTCAGTATCCTTCTAATGTGCAGTATAGGCATATGGCCATAAAGTTATCGACTACATGTACTTCAGCGTACCTTCAGGCTGCAAGTAGATTCTTCCAACGTCACCAAACTGCGAGAAGATGTGCCTGACTTTTCTTGGCTTCATGAAGGGAGGTATTCGACTGAGGTAGATGAGCCCGGGGCTGGAGCCCTGTGTACCACCGCCGACCCTCTCCTGAGAATGACGTGTAGAATGCAGAGTAACTTTACCTCAGATAAAAGAGTGAGGGGCCCACAACTCCATACTAGCCACACAAACTCATGTGTATCTGCTTTCTATGCCATTGCCACACACACATTTTTGTAATTAGGTGCTCAGTGCAGGTGTACATGTAGCTACTGTGAATACATGCATGCTAGCACTTACTTAACTATCACTGATTACAGAAGTTTAAAGAGGCCATGTTCTAAAAATGGTGCAATCCTTGATGTATGATTAGTACAGAGTTATAGGTCCTCACTCTTTACATGTCCTTTGGCCACAGACATAACTATTGTTCAGCAATGGTTTCTCAACTGTTGTCATGATCAGACATTCAGTATATTGGCTACTGAAGGTCTTCTTACATTTCTATTAGTGGCTCATTGTCGTTAACTTTTGATGAACTACCAAAAAGAATCTTAGCTACGAATTTGTAATCAGAATAGCACTGAAGTGCCCGTTGAGAAGTGCAGACGACAGCCCATATAAAAGATCTATAGTGACCGTGTTCATATCACAATCACTGATACATTCTCAAGGAATTGGGCACTGCCTTGTATTCTTGTATAGTCTCCGTAATCCCTCAATAGGCCCACGTACCACATTACAGCACCACAACAATAATTCTGATGTCGGCTGCCGATTCGTTTACATGTACATAGGACGGAAAAAATATCCTTCATGGCTCGACTAATTTAAATTTTTTTAATACCACTGGTCCTAACGTAATCATACATGTAACTAACCCTAAATGTACTCCAATCTCCTACACTGATTTCGACCCCATTACCATCACGATTATTCAGTATTCCACAGAAAGCAGTTTGAACTTTGCCTACAGACAGTAGAGCTACCTTCAATTTCAAGGCGTCATAAACTACCTGTGCTAACACCTCCGCCATGTGTATAATTATCCCCTGACGTCATAATGTGGTGCATGTAGCCTAGCCTAGCCATAGCACACTTTTACCTTTCGACTGAGGGGCTCAGTGACAGAGCCCTGACTACGTGGACTGCGTGGGGAGTCCCCGCCTAGTTCTTCCTGATCCTCTTTACTCATATTCTCGTACGATCTGCGCGCTCACTCATAATTTGTCTCTGCTCTCCCATAAGCACGAGTCACTCCTAAGCCACGCCCGCGGACGTGACGCCATTTAATTAATAAGTTGTTTTCTTTGATGTGACCGCCAGATGCCAAAATTCCTCGTGGGTTAGGCACAAACGCGACACGAAATCTCATTGGGAATGTATATTCCATTAAATTCTGCTCTATTATATTTTGCATTCATATTAACTGTTACTTAATTGGAAAAGATGTTCCAGTGCAACTATGCCGAGCTAGAGCTAGCTAGTATAGCTTCAAGAAATAACTCATAAAGGAAAATTGGGAAAACTAAGGTATATTTCGTGTCTGCATAGGCTATTACCAATGTATCTGGGGGCAAATAGCTAGCTACCATATTTATTAGAGGTATGTGAGACTCTAACTATTAGTAAGTGTATGTGGCTCCAATCTAGGTAGCTGAGCTATCATTCAGGATCATGTCAAAGTGTCCATAGGTATAGTTTGCTCCAAACTGGAAAGTAGCTATCTACAGAGCTAGCTACCATTCAGGATCAGTTCAAAGTGTCTGTGCATGCATGGGTGTAATTTGTCTGTAATTCATTTCCTGTGAGGTTACTGTAGTAATGCTGCCATGGGCAATATGTAAATAAACGGCAGTGGCATCCATTGGCTGGGTCACACCCATGCAGCTTGGAGCCAGGTAGCTACATTCATAGACGCATCAAACTGAATAGCTATAGCTACACAGCTTTGAGAGCCGCTCAATCCATAGACATATTGAAGTGGATGGAAATACCCAGCTTGGAGCCACATTGCTACATTCAGCCACAGATCACGGCAATAACAATACCCAGACATACGGTCTATTGAAGTAATTAGAGGGGTAAGACCCTTTGTCTAGTGGGCACTGCACCGACAAAGAAATATAAACACATGCAAGGTGTAAACAGTGTGATCCTCAACCCACGTTCTCATGCATCTGATCTCCTTTTAAGCTGGTAAATTGGTCTTTGATATGGCGTGGCCCAAGCCAGTTTTGCACACATGCAACCCAACAAGCTGGAGGTGTGGCTTAGTTATGTATAGTGGTGTTGTTCTTGATGTTTGATTAACCACTTTCTAGCAATAAAGGGAAAGACAAAAGCTCTAGCTGCCATTGCTACTAGACAGTGCAAGTGCCTCGCAAGTTTGTTAATCAATAGTTTGCCAGGCAAGTCTCTCTGTGTATATATCTAGCTATGTGATCGTGTGCTAATATCCTCATTCTCATGTCGCTGCACTGCTTTTCTTTGTGCTGAAAAACAGCTACAAGTAACAGAAGCTGTGGGGACAGCAGCTTATAGCCATCTATTATTAAATGACCGCTAGGAGTACCTAATTTATAATTAATCACTGCACGGCGTGGAATAGCTACACTAGTCATGAGTGTAGCATATTATCTTTTTTTTGCAGCCATGGACCTCTGCAAACACACCCATACAGCATTGCTGCTTCTTTTGATCTGCCAATCATCCTACACTCGGACCTACTACGTCACTCCCACGCCTGACACACCGTGCCCCGGTGAGCCCTGCCATTCTCTCTCCAAATATGCCAACCATTACATCCAGACTTTCGATTCGAATCCAACGATGGTGTTCCTTCCCGGTGAACACTCCCTACGGCAGTTTATCTCATTCTCATGGATGAACGTTACTAGACTGGAAATGCTTGGGGAATCCTCAGAGATAGCCAGTAAAATTGTATGCACTGCTACGTCAGCTGGATTTACTGTTGAAGGTATTACTGAGCTATACATCGATGGACTGGCCTTCGTTTCATGTGGACACAGTGGCAGAGCGGCGATACATTTAGAGATGGTAAAACAGTCTTTAATTTCAAACTGTAGCTTTCAAGATGGCTATACGTCCATGAAGAGGACAAGCAGTGCAGTGTATATACACAGTAGCACTGTTACCCTCACGGAGAACACATTCCAAAACAACTTTGCCTTGCATGGAGGTGTCCTTTGGGCACAAAATGCAAGGCTCAACTTCATCAAAAATGTATTCCATTACAACTCTGTCCTGAAACAGAGACTTATTCACATATGGAAGAGCACCGTGACTCTCTTGCAAAACAAATTTTGGAAAAACACTGGAGAAATACTTTGGGCACGCAACAGCATGCTCAACTTCACGGGAAACACTTTTCAATATAACTCTGCCCCAGATATGATTTTAGTACGTAACAGTGCTCTCAAAATTATAGGGAATGGATTCGAGAGCAACACTGCTTCAGGACATATGCTTTTGGGCTATAATAGCTGCTGTAATCTCACAGGAAATATATTCCAGGACAATTTCATTTCTGAAAGTGTGCTTCAGTTTGAGAATAAAAGCGTGCTCCATCTCACAGGAAACACATTCCGTAACAATACTTGTGTGCTTTTTGTCTCATTTAGCATCCTCAACTTCACCGGAAACTCATTACGGGGCAACTCTGGTCTGTACCATGGTGCTGTTTTCATCAATCAAAGCCATGCTAACCTCACAGGCAACGTATTTTACAACAACTTTGCTAAATATGATGGAGGGGTACTCTACGTAGAGAACGCAAATCTTACTCTCGAAGGGAATACATTTCAAAATAACAGTGCTGGATTTTATGGAGGGGCACTTTATGTGCAGAATACAAAACTCACTCTTAAAGGGAACATATTTCTTAACAATTCTGCTATTGATGGAGGGGTATTTTTTGCACAGAATGTACATGATCTTATATTTGAAAGGAATACATTCCAAAACAACCTTGCTCTTAATTTAGGAGGGATGCTTTATGCACAGGATACAATTTTCACTCTCAAAGAAAACATTCTTCAAAAAAACTCAGCTCTTTTACAAGGTGGAGTACTTTATGTACAAAACACAAATTTCTCACTCCAAGGGAACACATTTCAAAACAATTTTGCTGGTAATTGTGGGGGAGTGCTATATGTACTGGATTCAAACCTCAGTCTCAAAGAGAATACATTTCAAAACAACTCTGTTATTGATGATGGAGCAGTATTTTATGTACTTAGTGCAAATCTTACTCTCAAAACAAACACATTTGAAGGTAACTCTGCTGACGATGGAGGGGTACTTTTTGTAGAGGATTCAAATCTCAGTATCATAAGGAATACTTTTCAAAATAACTTGGGTAGTCGTGATGGAGGAGCACTCCATATATGGAATACAAACCTCATTCTCGAAGGGAACACTTTCCAAAACAACAGTGCTGCTTATTTTGGGGGGACTGTATACACAATTGATAGCTACACAACTTTCACTGATAATAATTTAACTGAAAATTTAGCACAATTTGGTGCCGCCATTTTTGCAGCCAATAATAACATGACAATGTATGGGTATAACAAAATTGAAAATAATGCGGCTAAGTATGGTGGAGGCGTACTCATAATTGAAAGCCATTTACAACTTGTGGGAAACACGATCTTCGAGAACAACACAGCCAGCTACGGTGGAGGACTGCACACTCATAATACAAACATCAGTGGGCATGTAATCTTTGCTAACAATGTAGCAACTGAAGGGGGAGGAGGAATTTATGCATCAAAGAGCATTTTGAAATTTGCAAGCAATACCACTTTTATGCACAATTCAGCAGTAGACGGAGGTGGAATACTGCTGTCGAGTGATGCTACGCTCTCCCTGCAACCGAATACACACATATACTTTAGAAGTAACAGTGCTAAGAACAACGGAGGTGCAATCAAAGTTGCAGATGGTGATCCCTTGACTTACTGCTTTGAATCTACTGGTCTAAGGCCTTTCTTTGAATTCTCACCCTTAATAAGCTCCTGCTTCTTCCAAATTGAACCCACAAATAAACATGAGTTTAGAAGCATTAGTACATTAATCAGCAATATCAGTCTCCATTTTGAATACAACAGTGCTGCAAAAGATGGTGCCATTCTTTATGGTGGTTCAGTTGACAACTGTGACTTTGGAAACAGTATTATTGATTCAACACTAACCAGTGGAGAAGTCTTTGATGCCATAGTCAACTACCGGTATATTGCCCAATCTTCAGACGTATCTTCTGAGCCTTTATATATTTGTACATGTGAAAACAAAATAACAGACTGCAGTGGAATTTTCACCTCAGAGCCTATATTTCCTGGGGGAACACTGGAGGTTCCTGTTATTGCCTACGGACAGAGGAATGGGACAGCTACTGCTGTAGTGCAAGTAATAAACACATTCAACATTACCGTTTATGAACTTGAAAACACTCAGAGCATAAACGATGACTGTACAACATTAAGATATACAGTACAGTCGCTTGCAGAAGGAACGCTCCAAGAAATGACCTTGTATGCAGAAGGCTTATGTCCACTCAGTGAAAAGAACACTCTTAAAGTTCTTGTGGAAATTCTTCCTTGTCCTCCTGGATTTCAGTTGGCAGAGACCCAAAAAATTTGTATCTGCGCTGGAAGGCTTCAGCAGTTCACAAACACTTGCATGATTGATACTGGAATGTTTCTGCGAAGAGAGAAAGCTGAATTTTGGGTCAGCTACGGGGATGAAAACAAAGGGTTGATTCTTCATTCTCACTGTCCCTTTGACTACTGCGTAGATGAAGAAATATATGTGGCATTTAACGACAGCGACAGTCAGTGCAACTACAACCGAAGTGGCCTACTGTGCGGAAGATGTGGTCAAGACCTGAGCCTTGCACTGGGTAGCTCCCGCTGTTTGAAGTGTTCCAACTCTTTTTGTGCACTCTTTGCCATGTTTATACTTGCTGGAATTGTACTAGTGCTGTTACTGTTCACACTGAGGCTGACAGTTGCAGCTGGAACCATCAACGGTGTCATTTTCTATGCAAATGTCGTAGCAGTAAATTCCGCCATATTCTTCCAGCCTCGGACCACTAACATCCTGACAATATTCATATCCTGGTTGAACTTGGATCTGGGAATCGAAACCTGTTTTTATAACGGACTAGATGCCTATGCGAAGACATGGCTGCAGTTCATCTTCCCTCTCTATGTGTGGGTACTGGCAGGTGTGATCATCTGTGTTAGCTACTATTCATCGAAGGTGGCGTCACTGTTTGGTAGCAACCCCATTGCAGTCCTAGCGACACTCTTCCTGCTTTCTTATGCAAAACTTCTTCGCACTATCATTGCCGCACTTTCCTTCACATCCCTGGAATATCCTAACCAAGTACAGATTGCTGTATGGTTATACGATGGAAATATACCATACTTTGGCAGCAAGCATGTCCCACTATTTGCAGCTGCAGTAGTTTGTCTGCTGTTCCTTTTTCTCCCCTACACAATCTTGTTGATCTTTGGCCAGTGGCTCCAGGCTAAATCAGGATGGAAGCCATTTTCCTGGATAAATAATCCCAAGCTAAAACCATTTCTAGATGCCTATCATGCACCGTTCACTGACAAGAACCGCTACTGGCCCGGACTGATGCTCTTGCTTCGTTTTCTTCTCTTCCTCGTATCAGCATTCAACGTTCTTGGAAATCCCATTATCAACTTTCTGGCCATTTCATTCGCTACTGTTGCAGTATTAGCGGCCATTGCTCTGTTTGGAACCAAAATTTACAAGACGTGGTCCCTTAACCTCCTCGAAATTTCCTTCATGATTAACCTGACCATCCTTGTTCTAGTCTCCTATCACGTTCGCCTCACTGGAGGTAACCAAAACGCTGTAATATTCACTTCTGTTGGTGTAGCTTTTGCAACATTTGTTGGGATTATCGTCTATCACACTGTAAAGCAGATGAAAGACACCCGTTTATGGAGGCGAGTCATGAAGCCAGCCCTGTCTGTAAAGACCCAAGGACATGACACACCACAGCAGGAGGTAGACCGGGAGAGAGGAGTGGACTCATCACTCTCTTCGCTTTCTACACCGACTACAACCGTGGTTGATCTTCATGATATCCACATCAATGATGATGAACTCCGAGAACCATGCATGGAAACTAACTACAACTAATGACCCAGCCGCAAAATGCTCCACTCACTTGAAAACAAACATTAAATTTATCTAGGACCCATAGTTAAATAGGCATGAGACAGTATTACTACTCCAGCTGTTAATCTCATTTATTCTTTTGATGCTGAGTCTCAGTTAAGAATGTATTTTTTACCTATCATCATATTTCAAGACAACACAAGTATCGTCTGTGAATTCCTTCGCTGATGGGAATATTTTTCTGTGCATGTATAACGTACAGCCATAATAATATGTGCCGTATTTGGGAGTTACTAAGCAACTGTTCTGCAGGTATTACCCTGGCCCGCCGCGCGCCCCGCGCCTGGCCTCATGCCAGGGGGCGTGGCTCGAATAGTACAGATCACGTGGTGAAGGCTGATCTGCAGTATAAGTGTAGCTCCATTGGTAGGATATGGATTTTCAACAGTTCAAACAGAGTCATGCTCCTCAGCTGCAGTTCATCCCTGAGCTCTACTGGCAGACTCTCTTTGAGAAGTTACGTCATGAGGTAGCTACCCTGCAACTCCATACAGTTTGTGCTGTGGAGTTAAACATGTAGCTAGCATCTTCCTATTTAATATTGGCTGCATTCAATACATAATTTGCAGTGTAGCCCTCTGCAATGTAGTCAGTCTCAGCCCAAAGGTATTAAATGGAAAGGTGGCTGTTATACTAGTCTCACTGGCTCGGCCAATGCAAACTGTAAAAAGCAAAAGAACCGTCTGTGGTGACTCGTCAGCTTTCCATAACCACTGCAGGAATGTGTACAGCTGTACTGTAAATTATCGGATTGGATAGCTGTCATGTAGCCCTTTGAAATTTGAAATGTAAATGAATTTTTCTTTGTACTGTTCGCATCCTTAGCTGTTTCAGAAGGCTGGACGAGCCACCAGACCATTTCTTCTGCTTTTACAGTCTGTCTCACGAGACTAGCTGCTGTATAGAGTGCTCACATTAGAGGGGATTCACTGTAATACATGCTGCATGTGCATATGCACACACACACACATAAATGTAAGTACACATGCATGCTTGCACATTGCAAGCACACATTCACTCATGGCACACACCATTGTTCCCCCCCCCCCCCCCCCCCACACACACACACATGCACACATACACACACATCCTGTGTACCGATGCACATGCACATACAGGTCTATGATGCAGGGGAGCACTTCACTATGACGACCCAAGAAGGAAGATGGGGGGTGATAGTCTCCAGCAAAGATGGGATCAAGACTGGAGATCCGAGATTGTAAGCAAGAGTTGATGTAGTTTGAGAAGATGCTGGAGTGTGTATGTGAAGGGAGTGATAGTAGTGGTGCTAGAGGATAAGAGTGAGAGGGAGGGGGTGTAGGGGAATGGAGATTCAGCGTTTCATTTGGGGGGGAGCCTTGGCAATTAATTGCTGCTACGGCCCCTCCCCCCCCCCCTATATATTCTGAAACTGAGATTGAAGGTAATTATAAGCATGTATGAACAATCACATGAATTGAATGCAATTAACCTGCATGAGCAATAAGCAGGGTAGTTGCAGCTACTTACATCAGTAAAGGTGCTAAGACAGTATGCAGACCCAACAAAGAATACAAGCCTGAAGTGAATTCATCCAATTTATTCCTATACTTTGAACCAGAGGAGAAAAATATGTACCCTAACCCTAACCAATCCATCTCTTCACCTCCCCCCACGGCTCCCTCTCACCTTCATCTTCTAATACCACTGCTACTCCTTTGTTCCCCTCCCCTCCCCTCCCTCTCCCCCTCCCCCCCCCCCCAATGAAACCCTGAATCTCCTCCCCAGTATCTTCCTGATCGACCACGCCTGGACCTACCAGCCCCACACAGCCCGAGACCAGCTTCTCTCTGTTCCAGGGCTGGCCCAACGGATGTCCAACCTCATGGACATCGAGGGAGTACCCTCCTTTGACCCCAAGGAGGGGGAGGGGGAGGGGGAGGAGTCATCTGGTAGTAATGAAGGTAAGGACTAGTTAGGATCTGTTTTTCTCGTTTAGAGTCCATTGTGTGTGTTAGCCTTATACCCAGGCCTCTGAATTGCATGGGTACAAGACTGTGTATGTGTGTGTGTGTGTGTGTGTGTGTGTGTGTGTGTGTATGTGTGTAGTATGCCATTGTGAGGTACTCTTTCCTGGCTCAGGTGAGCTGTCACATGATAGTGACAGTGAGGAGGAAGAGAGCCTGCCGACTGATGCAGCAATCACTGACCTCCAACCAAGTACGTACTACGTACCTCAATACATATTTATGAAGTAGTGTACGCACTTGTGTTAGCCTTGTACCCAGGCCTCCCCAACACGATTATTCACGGAGAGAGCCTGGGGATGAGGCTACACTAATAACTGAATAACAAGTTGACAGGTTTGGTGGTGTACCAATAGCAGAGTACAGTGTCAGTAGAGCCGCTGTAAATAATGTTGTCTTTATACAGACCATCGTAAGATAATTACTTTCAGTATGAGTCTTAGATGAAACCCATAAGCATTTCGAGCATCAGGCTGCTCTTTGAGTTGGGAATCCTGGCTGTAGTAGCTGTCCATTCCACTGTCACCTGTTGGTCTGGTTAGGTAAGTTAACTGCACTGATGGGGCTCAATACCAGTAAGACCGAAACTGCTGTCAGCCATTCGCACTAATTGGCTTTCCACCATGCGACAGCCACTATCCTATGATGTCACCTCATTGGGTCCCAAAGTACTTCTCATTGAGGCTGACTGCAGTGCTGAGGTATTTAGACTATAAGATGGAAGATTAGCTACAAGAAATGTGGCTTTCTTTGATTTTCTAAGAATAGCAGCTGTCCTCTCCCATATTTCTTGCCCAATAACTGTAAAAATGTTAAACGCTGCACGTACAATGTAGTTATGATTAAGTTTTACAATCCCCATCCTATTCCACAATTGGAACTGGATATGGAGCTGGAAATCAGTCAGTCTTGAAGACCTGTGATCAATGCAGGGTAGAATGTAAGGTGGGTATGGCTGTGACTCTGATTTTATACCAAATACGTTTTAGCCACTGCCAACGACCTGCCCAATCAGGCTACAGAGCCATCACCATTGACTCCGCCCAGCAAAGAACTGGTTGATAAATTACTGGAGAGAATGTGGAGGTTCAATGGAGCCTACAAAGTCAGCAATTCAGTAAGTTAATTGGCATATACTTCAGGGATTCTCTCGGTTGGCTAGTAAAATTCATGCTTATGAAGTTTCTTCAATTTCAACCCGGGTTTCTCATCAAAAATATCATCAAATTGCCGACGTTTTGACTACTGTGCTGTAGTCTTCTCTGGGAATTTGGGTTGGAATTGAAGAAACTTCATAAGCATGAATTGGCATACTGTTATAAACATACACACACACACACACACACACACACACTTACATATACACATTCACACACACATGCATACAATGTGTATTGTAACAGTCAGTGTTTTCTTTGGGTCTGGCCAAAAAACTAAAATGGTTTTAACAGCCACTTGAGAATGAAAGTTAAAATTAATTGTGGGATTAAGGTTTGTCTTAGAAGTGAGAGTAGCTGACAGGATTGGCAACTTTACAGCACAAGTGTAAGTAAAGTTACGAAAAAAGGAACATTTAACTGCACCTGCAAATCCTGCAATGATTTCAAATTGCTGTTTTATTGCAACTTATACAAGTGAAGTTTCTTTAAACTTTCTTACTAGCAGAAAAAATCTATCATGATGGCCTGAGAACAAGATGAGTGCTACTGCTACAAATACAGTTTACATCTTGTGCAGAGAGATTTTCAGTTGCCGTACTTAACCTTGAATAGCAGTTGCAAAGATCTTCATGAATTAGCTAATATTTTCAGTTGCAATACTGCATCAGTACACAATTGTACAGAAAATTAATGTAGGTTGCTGGATGTAGTTTTTGTGACTGGCTGTTCATCAGGTTGAATTTAACGATGTTTTTATTCTTGTTTACATACACCTACACCACACCACAGCCGGTCCCAATCTGGTACATCATGGATGAGTTCGGTTCCAGAATTCAGCACTCTGACGAGCCCTCTTTTGCATTGGCGAATCTCTTCTTCATTCCTCATCAGATTCCCTTCTCTGTTATGTGGCCTCTGAAAGATCTTGCTTTTGGAGGTAAACGGACATCCCTGTTTAGCAGTAGTACTAAGACCGAATTTACTATCACTCACCGTCCATTTGAGGTCAAGGGTTAATTGACAGTGGCAATATTATTTCATGCCACCAGGTCAATTTTCTGCTAATTATACAGTACGATTAAGTAGGGTGAACATAATATATTATGTACATTACATGAGCATGCATCCATTTTTCACACACATTCCCAATTCAGTAGTCTGCTATAATTGGGGCGAGCCTGAGCAAGCCCCACACTAGCGTGTATAGTGGAACAATTTTATTGTGCGTACGTACGTCTGTACGTCCACCATACCGCATATGCGCTTATGCTCCAAATAGTTCGCATGTTGAGCTCATGTGCGTATTCAAGTTTACTTGCACTAGCACTTGACTTCGATCGTGCTAACCCTCTTGATGGCTAACTGACAGCAAGAAAGAAGAGTCGACAGCAGAAGATACTATTACAGCTAGGGTATGTGCTAGGCGACAACGTAGTACCCGGAGACCCCAGATGCGAGGCCCCAGTGGAAGAGAAAGGTCAGGCGCTAATAGGATAGAAAGGGCCAAGAAGAGAGAAGGATAGCAGGTACCCCGAAAGAGAGAGAGAGGCAAGGCGTCAAAGAGGAACCGTCAGTGAGAGAGAAGGGGAGCTGGCATCCTGGAGGAGAGGGAAGCCAGGCACCAATGGAATAAGGAGCGCCAACGAGAGTGAAGGATAGCAGGTACCCAGTCTTAGAAATTAGCTGGCTGCTTAGTGTCCAGCTGGGGGAGAAATTTGAAAATTTGGGCTAAAGCTCCTGAAATAGATACTGCAGGTACACCAGAGGAGATAAAGGCCAGACACCCAACAGGAGAGTGAGTGCCAGTGGGAGAGAAGTGTAACAGGTACCCTGGCCTGAAGGAGAGAGAGCACCAACAAGAGAGAAGAGCAGCACAAACCTCAAGATGAAGACAGGGCATGCAGGATCGGGAGCATCACTGGCAACATACATGTCACAGAATTCATGCACTCTTTAACCATAAATAATGTAAATAATGTAAACGGTAGTCACGCAAAAACGGAGTAAAAAACATGACCAAACTTCAGCAGCTCTAAAGCACATTCTAGGACCGGACATCCCTCCACCAGATCTATGTCATATTCCTGTGTCAGCTAGTTATTGAAAACTCCCAAGGAAAAGAATTGTATTAGCAAGAGACCAAGGGGAAGGTGAAAGTGTGGTGGGCTGGCTCTGACGGCAGGGCAGATGGAATGAATGTGGGATATTCACCTGTGTGTGTATTCCTGTCTCGTGCCCAGCTCTTTCATAATAAATGGCCTGGGTGTGAGGTTTTATTTCTTGGCTGAGAAGTTAAGATACAGGACATACAACTTGTCCCGTTGTATTATTCATACAAACTGCATCTCCATTCAGTCACTGAATGTGTATGTAAGGATAAACGTATCATGAGCTCATCAAACCCACTAGCTACAAGGGCTTATACTGCAAGTGTGCATTTCCTAATGACTTGGCTGTCGGTAGCTACTGAACAATTCAGTAGCCATCAGCCTGTCAGACTTTAGAGAAGAAAAAAGAAGCCTATAGCTCCTGGTTGGTCAAACAGTTCTTCCCAGGCTTAACGCTTAGTACTGATAGATAGATGACTATTTGTGGTATTTCTATAAAGAGAAACAAATTACAATGTAAGTTGGAGGGAAAAAAGCCTAGCAGCCAATAGCAAAAATAGTTATAAATGTTAGCTATAAAATTCAAATTAAATTTTTTAAATTATTTTTGTGGTATTTCTATAAAGAGAACAACTTAACTTGGAGGAAAAGAAGGAGAAAAAAATCTTGGAGAGAAAAAAAATCTTGGAAAAGAAAGTTGAGAAGAAAAAAAAAGCAAAAGCCTAGGGAGCCTCCCATCCCTCCTGGAGTGTTAGACATCCGGAGCGCTGGATAGGCGATGGCTGGGAATTACAGGAGCCGCTGCTGTAACGTACCCAGTCATCCTTTTAGCTTCGGAGTTCTTCCGGAGAAGAAAGTTACCGGCATATTGGCTATAGGCTTAGAAAGTCAAGAATCAGATGTGTACGCGGGTGGCATTCGAACCCGCGACCCGATTAATGGGGAGGCCACGTTCCGACCCCAGTCTGAAACGAACGCGCTACCTTGACTTCCCGTCAGATGTTGGCAAAATTTTAGTCTTTTAAACCTGTCGGTGATGTGCGTTAAATGGAATTGTTCCTAGAACGAGCGTACAACTTCACATCAGGATGGCTAGAGCGTTCCCGCTATAGTACAAGCACTGGGGATAAAGGTTAGGTAGCTACAGATAGCGCTATGAACCTAGCTACCTAGTCTCGGGTACCCGAGACTACTAGCTACCTACCGGTGGGTAAAGTTTTAGTCTGAATGTGTATCATTCATTTGAGTGGACGCACCACGCTCGTCAGGCTCGACCCTCGATGATTACCAGCATCTTACTAGTTATATACTGTTTTTACATTTGAGATGAGTATTGACAGTTCTCTGTCGCTCCATCCCCTCCATTACATGTACATATAGTGAGAAAGATATCCAATGACGTGATTTGTTTATTTTGCTAGATGAAGCAACACGGAACTATCTCCCTGACAACTTGAGGCCTGGACTTGAGAGGGCGTGTCACCTAATTCCTTGGTCACGTGAGAGTCACCTGACCCTGGATAACCCCCTATGGAGCCAGATTCACCAATATACCGCACCTGAAATGCAGGTATTTTAACCCTCTACAGACTGACTGTAGGAACACCAAAATGCCTGTTCTACTTATAGCCACTCTCTATGGTGTTTCTTCCCACAGGAGCACTGTAGCGAAAAGCTACCAGCATCTCCACAGCTTCCGATCCCTCTCAAGACGCGATACAAGGTGTTCACGGACATTGAGCTCGTTCGCTCCTTCCTCACTCACCCCGCCTTTGAGATCACCGGCTCAGCTGAACAGGCAGACATACTCTGGCTCTATGAGCACTTCAAGGACTTCAGGTATTGAAGAGAGGTACACTCTTGTCTCATTGAGATATGCTCCGGTGAAATATTCCGTAGAGAATATACTGGGGGGGAGGGGAGAGGGAAGGGGGAGGAGGAGGGGGGACAGAAGTTGCCTTCCTAGTACATTCTAAATTTCAATGATACATGTCTCAAATGTACTGCATTTAGATTTGAGGAATGGTACAAGCACAGCAGAGATTAGGTTCAGAAGAAAAAATTTGAGGCCAATCCATTAAATTAGTGAGCAGTGATATCATTGCGATGACATTGCACAGAAAATCAGGCCAATCCATTAAATTAGTGAGCAGTGATATCATTACGATGACATTGCGGTCTATTTGCTCAGTGTAAAGAGTATTAAAAGGCTGGAGGAAAAGCATGAAGTCTTTCTAGTTAAGAGTAAATGGCCTACCAGGTCGTCCAGTGGGCTACTGTCATTTTCCGTTAGATTAGGTTAGATTGCTAGGGTGCATGGGTACTTTAATGTATGCAGTATTATTCAAATATCGTACAGTGTATAGGTTCAGTATAATAGCTCTAGTGGTATCTCCAATTTATGAATACTGAATTATTGTGCTATAGACAGTTCAGTGTTATAGGGAGATAATTTTCAATCATCAGATCACTAGGTCCTGAGCAATACATCAACCAGTTCCCTTGTGAAAACGTAGTCACTTGCAAGGATCTACTGGCAACGGTGGCAAAACGAGCTAACCAGGCAGGGACATCCTCACAGGAAGTGGGCACGACCTCATACCCCATTTGGTTCCCAACCACCTACAATCTGCTATACGAACTGCCACGTTTAGTAAGGGTGTACTTGGAGAAAGAACAGAAGTAAGTGTCCTTGATGCAAGATATTTTTACCAGCCAGATGCACACAAAGCGTGGGCTCGGCTGGTACTAAGGTTGCTGTACTGGTACTAAGATTGCATGTTTTATTATAGTTTTCATGTACTGTATACACATTTGTGTGCAGGGGAGAGGACAATATCTGGATAGTGAAGCCATGGAACCTTGGGAGAGGCTTGGATATCCACATTAGCAACAATCTCTGCCAGATCATCAGGTTGGGCCAGACTGGGCCTAAGGTAGGGATGCATATGTACACACACACACACACACACACACACACACACACACACACACACACACACACACACACACACACACACACATACACATACACACACACACACACACACACACACATACACATGCATATACACACACATACACACACATACACATGCACGTACATACACATACACATACACATACACATATACATACACATACACGCACACACACAATTGATGCGCAAACTGAACCATTCAAACCTGCTTTCAGTTCAGGAGAATCCCCATCACATGTACCCACTATGCTTTAGGTAATGTATGAGCTTCCGAGTTGGTATGCAAGTTGTACTCATGTTCTGGATACAACAGTTCCACTGCCCACAGTTTCTTATTCCTGTTCCCTGTAGGGGAAGTAATGTCATCTTGAAAGTGCTTGATGCCATAAATGCATGAATAATGGGTCCATTACAACTAGTGGTAATGTATGAGCTTCCAAGTTGGTATGCAAGTTGTACTCATTTTCTGAATACAACAGTTCTACTGCCCACAGTTTCTTATTCCTGTTCCCTGTAGGGGAAATGATGTCATCTTGAAAGTGCTTGATGCCATAAATGCATGAATAATGGGCCAATTACAACTAGTGGTTTTTTGGGAGGGGAACTGCTTCACAGTTGTGAATTCAGTTGTTAAACCTTGATACAGTTTGCTTAGCTTGCTATTGCATATCGTAAAACCGGGATAATAAGCACCCATAGAATATAAGCACCCAATTGAATTACAACAACCGCATCCCGTTTATAGGCACCCACACAAAGGTAAGCACTCTACAAGAAAAGACACCCAAGCCAAAGTAGTATAGCAACAGAGACTACAGCACTTACCAAGAAAAACTGCCTTCTATAAATGGAAGCTTCACTATCCTACGGACGAGCAAACAGCAAGCGCGTGCAGGACAGTGCGATTGATGAGTAAGGTCAATAGTCCAAGTGTACGGATAAGAAGGGGGTGTAAATATTAATGGAATGTAATGTGTGATGTAATATAATGCAGCCACAGCAGCTACTGCTATGCCATATATTCGCACGATTAAAAGCACCCCATTAAAGTAGGCACCCCTCGAATGTTAGCACCCATTCCGGCTGCTAATTTCAAAAGTAACCACCGGTGCCTACTATCCCGATTCTATGGTATATGATTTAGAACTAGGCTACTTTTGACTGGCTAGAACTATAGATATCGTACCAGCTGTAAGTACAGGGAGCTTGGATGAAATACATAATTTGGATCGCTTTTCTTATTGTTCATCTAAGCCTTGCCCAGGATGAGTGTGAAAGCCATCAAAAGTGTCCAACTTGGTTTATACGTACCCTACACAACTTCGAATGAATCCATTTGCAAGTGTGGCAGTTCCTTGTCCGGTGCTGTACATTGTGGAGATCAATCAAACCGGACTTCATTGCTGTATAAGTACTACATGACTTAACAGATTTTGATGTATATAGCCTAAGCATGCAGGGCATTGTTCAATAACTCAGTTATGCTAGTAGTGTTGCCAACTATGTAATTCGTTAAATGAAACTCTTCTATTTCTTATTAACCCTCTCAGGTTGCCAGCAGGTACATCACCAACCCTGTGCTCTTTAATAGACCAGAGATTGGCCTGGTGAAGTTCGATGTCCGCTATGTTCTACTTCTGCTCTCGGTGGACCCCCCTGTCCTCTATGCCTATGATATCTTCTGGCTCAGATTTGCCAACAAGTAAGAAGTTGTTACTTTAAGGGTTAAGCTAGCCTCGTTCCCAGGCCACATCCTCATGGGGCTGGGGGGGGGGGTGGAGGGGTGTGTGGCCTGGGAACGAGGCTAGGGTTAAGTATACAGCCATGTCATTTCTGCATATTAGGGTAGGTTTTCAGGTGAAGAGCATAATCATATTATTATGCCATGATAATACGACTTACACAACTCAATAAGACTCCGTGCCTTATTTTATAACTGCGTATGTATTGGCAGGTGGTGTACAGGAGCGCAATGGTGATACACTCTGAGATACATCACCCATTAGCAGTAATGGATGGTCATATTATATCTCTCATTTACACTTTCTTCTGCACATTCATGGATGTTTCCTGACTGACTTTCAGACCATTCTCACTGGACTCTTTCTATGACTACGAGAAACACTTCACCGTCATGAACTACCAACCAGATGTTCAGCTGAAGCAGGTGTGACTATATAGTAACTTAAGAGTGATTATAAATTCAGTCTGGACTATAATATTGGATCATGAACAATGTCTTTTGGTTGGAACATCGTAACATTGTTATTTCTTGTACTTAGAATTATAATATGTGTATTGAAGTATTCAGATTTAATGGTAGCAACTTAGTACCATAGGTATACAGATTCCTAGATTTTATAGAAGTTGCGAGTAGTAAGTCTCTCTATATACACCGGTCTAAAAAGATATACTAAGCCTTGCTAATTGGTCTTCATATCTTAATCTATCTGCTATGCATATGTGAATAGGTACATTTTGATGAGTTCATTATTCTGTTTGAGAAGCAGTATCCAGATGAGAAGTGGAGTCATGTTCAGGTACAGTCATACTCCAATAGAGCACTAATCCAGTGTGAAGGAACATTTTGACTCCTGCACTCTCAATATTATATGCAATATACTCCCTCCCTCCCTCCCCCCCACCCACCCACCCACCTACCCACCTACCTACCTAGTCCTGTATATTCAAGATGCTACAGGAGCTCTTCACCTCAGCATGTATGAAGAAGCCTCCAGGTGGCATTGCACACTGTGTACAGGTACGTACAAGCCAGCAATTCCATACAATGTAATGCAAATTCCAGTTGCAGCTTTATAATATATATATTATATCTCAAAAGTGATCATGTTTGCATAATATTCATTTTCTACTCTTGGACTACCACACATCAGAATGTCACACTAGCTCATGCATCAATGCACTTCTTTTCTTATACTATAGTCCAGAGCAATCTATGCAGTTGACTTGATGCTTGAATGGGAGACAAAAGAAGGTTTGAAAATGAATATATCTCAATGCTAAAATTAATGTATCTACAGTAATAATACCCCCCCACCCCCGACACACACACACACACTCATCACAATATTTAATGCTCTGCAGATGGCTCTTTAGTGATGCAGCCCAAACTCCTGGAAGTGAACTACTCACCTGACTGCATCAGGGCCTGTAAATACCACCCCAACTTCTTCAACCACGTTTTTGAGACTCTCTTTTTAGACAGAGGGACTTGGAAAGAGGACCTTCCGATCACAAAACTTTTATAGCCTGTACTCACAATGTGCTTGCTCCCCCATGCGTTAGTTCTTATAAATTGGCAGTAATGTGATTGTCAAAGTATTATGCTTTTGATTATCAGTCATAAACTAAGTCTTGCGTTTCTCCTCATCTCAGGTCTACAACGGCTCCTGCATGCTGCATTTCTTTTTTTGTGTGTTTTTTCCTATGGTGCAAAGAATGAGGCTATAATGCATGCATGATTACTATTACTGTAATCCATGTGCATAGCCTGTATTAGCCTCTAGCTACTAGTACTTCTAAATCTTCTCCTGCTACATATACAACGTAGGAGATTTATTGCCATGAAGGTCAATCAACAAGAGTATTGGTTGCTCATGCATAATTCTTTCTGCTTTTACAGTTGCACTCGCATGTATATACATACACAGGCTGGCAAACTACCATATATAGTCAGAGTCAAGTTTATGATATATTGTGTCTTCAGAATCGACAAAGCCATAAAATTTATACCATGCCATGGTAATATAGGAAACAGCAAGTCTCCTGCAATATGTAGCCTTGATCTAGAACAGCTAAAGCTGGCTCTTCTCTAGTTTGATCTGTAGTCAGGGCCGGGAAGGCATGTATTCATTGTACCAGTTCTGTATTGATGATATCAATCTATAGAGTGAAATTACAATGCACCTTAATCATACACATAATGCAGCCATAATATGGCCAATACTGATACATTACACGCTCATAACTAGGAGAGGACAACATATATCTGGATAGTGAAGTCATGGAACGTTAACCTTGGGAGAGGCTTGGGTATATCCACAGTAACAACGTTAACCTCTGCCAGATCATCAGGTTGGGCCAGACTGTAGAGATGCATATGCACATACACACACACACACAGTGCACACACACACACATACGTACACACCCATACACAGGTACACACATGCACATACACATGATTGATGTGCAAACAAACCTGTTTTCAGTTCAAAATAATTCCCCATCACATGTACATGTACCTACTCTGCTTTTGGTAATGTATGAACTTCCAAGTTGGTAGTTATGTTGCCCACAAGCCTAGGGTTGTGTTCCAGTCCCCTGTAGGGGAATTTTTTCCTAAAAATGTCATCTTGAAAGTGTATTAACAATAAAACATGAACAACAGGCCCTGGGAAGGAAATTATGTAAACTGTTTCACAGTTGTGGATTCAGTTGTTAAAACCTAGATGCAGTTTACCTAGCTTGCAATTGCATACACTGCAAAAACAGAAGGGTTACTTTAACCCAGCTAGGGTTATCTCAGTTGCAGCTTTATGTGCATATATTCTAATTGAATACTCTAAACATCAGCGATTATTTGGAGTACTTATGTGCGAGAAACATGTTGATAGTCATGGTTGATTTGTTGGAATGCATGTTTATAGGGTTATAAGGTAAACACCGTTATGGGAGAATAAGCCGGGGGAAATGGAGGAGTAAAAGGTACATCACGCAGTCATAACTCCTCCAAGTCCCTAGCTAATACTCCCAGTTTGATGGTGTACATTCCAACAAACCTCTCCCTTATTCTTACAATACTATAGTCCATAAAACAAAACCAGTAACGCCTTTGGTGGCAGATATACACACAGTAAGCAGACTGTACTTATAAGCATGATAGCGAAGTTGCAACTGAGCTAACCATAGATTGGTTAAAGTAACTGTTTAATTTTTGCATACTGGTTTTGATTTATGGACTAAGTATTATAAGAATAAGGGAGAGGTTTGTTGGAATGTACACCCTTAGACTGAGAGTATTAGCTAGGGACTTGGAGGAGTTATGACTGTGTACTGTACCTTTTACTCCTCCATTTCCCCCGGTCCCATAACCGTGTTTACCTTATAACCCTATAAACATGCATTCCAACAAATCAACCATGACTATCAACATGTTTCTCGTACATAGGTACTACAAATAATCACTGCTGTTTAGAGTATTCAATTAGAATATATGCACATAAAAAGCTGCAACTGAGATAACCCTAGCTGGGTTAAAGTAACCCTTCTGTTTTTGCAGTGTACTGTTTGTATGATTTAGAAGTAAGCTACTTTGACTGTCTAGAACTGTAGATATCGTACCAGCTGTAAGTACAGGGAGCTCGGAATGAAATACGTAATTTGGATCGCTTTTCTTATTGTTCATCTAAGCCTTGCCCAGGGCGAGTGTGACAGCCGTCAGGAGTGTCCAACTTGGTTTATACCCTACACAACTTCGAATGAATCCATTTGCAAGTGTGGCAGTTCCTTGTCTGGTGCTGTACATTGTGGAAATCAATCAAACCGGACTTCATTGCTGTATAAGTACTGCATGACTTACAGCTGTGAACACAACTCCACGTATGTGGGCAGATGTCCCTTTGGCAGTCAACCAGGATATAGCTTTACACAAGAGTATGCTGAACTACCGGATGGAGTTTCTGAAATCAATGAGTTCATGTGTGGAAAGTTCAATCGAACTGGCCTACTGTGTAGTCGATGTAGTGATGGTTTGGGAGTTGCAACTCTATCTTATGAACATTACTGCTTAGAGTGCTGGAATAGTATCCAAGGCTGGGTATTATACTTCTTTCTAATTTTATTTCCACCGACACTGTTTTTCTTTGCTGTCATATTATTTCAAGTGAAAATTACGTCAGCTGAAATGAATGTCTTTATTTTTATCTCCCAGTTTGTTTCGGTTGATGTCAATCAAAGGAGTTTAATGCATAAAAGAACAGGCCTTAATGTTTCATTGATTACCTTTTATGGTTTCTGGAATCTTGACTTCTTCCGCTTTGTTTTTCCTCGTTTTTGTGTAAGCAACACCTTATCACAGATCAATGTTCTAGCACTAGACTATATTCCAGCACTTTACCCTCTTTTTCTGATTGTACTCACCTATGTTTCTATTGAGTTACACGACAGAGACTGCAGAGTACTTGTGTGGTTGTGGAGGCCATTCAGCAAATGTTTTAATCAAGTCAAAATTTTAAGAAAATTAAACCCCAAAGCTTCAGCTGTTAACGCTTTTGCATCTTTTTTGCTGCTATCATATTCCAAACTTTTATTTGTATCATGCAGTTTACTGAGTGTCACCACCGTGTACAATGACACTGGAGATCAGTTTGGTCCACGTAGGGTGTACTATAATGCAACCATTCCATACTTGAGTTCTGAACACATTCCATTTTTCATTTTGGCTATCTTTGTACTTGTCATCTTTGTAGCACCTTTCACACTGCTCCTCATCCTGTACCCAATGAGATGGTTCCAGCGCTGTATTGGCTGCACCGGTTGGGGTTGTCATGCACTGCATACATTCGCTGATGTCTTTCATGGTTGCTACAAGAATGGAACAAATGGAACACGTGACTACCGATACTTTGCTGGACTCTATCTAATTCTTCGTATTGTGCTTATTCTTACAGTCATCAGTGGGCGATATGTGTTGATCATTGGAAGTTTAGCACCCATTGTTATTTCACTGATGTTTGCTCTCCTGCGACCTTATAGGAAGAACCGATTCAATATCTTAGACTGTCTCACCTTTGCCCTCCTGGCTCTCGTACATCAGATCTGTATGTACAACCAGCATAATATTTTTACAGTTCCAACTGAGATTATGAGCATCTTCTTCACACTACCTTTTCTATACTTTTCTGTGTATTCAACATACAAGCTAATAGTGTATGCAGGCGTGTTCTACAAATGCCATCGAATATTCAGATATCTAAAGCTGAGAATTAGCCGTCACACACTGACTGACACAGATGATATCGAGTGGGGGGTTCCTGATAGGCTTGAGAATCCAAGCCACTACACAAATCTCTCAAATCCAGCCTCTGAAAACAACCAGCTACAAACTGGAGTTTGCAAGGTTTCACCTTACGGTAGCATACAGTGAATTTTTATTTCAGTATTGATTATTACAATGAATGAAACTTTTGTAGAAGCCAATTTTATTTGCAGCATTATTTATTACTGATTGTTTTTAAATTAATAAAATAACTACATGCCAGGAGGTGTAGGGCTAACCCTCTCAGGTACATCACCAACCCTGTTCTCTTTAATAGACCAGAGATTGGCCTGGGTAAGTTTGATGTCCGCTATGTTCTACTTCTGCTCTTGGTGGACCCCCCTGTCCTCTATGCCTCGTTTCTGGCTCAGATTTGCCAACAAATAAAGAGTTATTATTTTATGGGTTAAGCATACAGCTGATTCTTGCATGTAATTTCTGCATATTTATAATTAGAGGGTAGGTTTTAAGGTGAAGAGCATAATATGTCATAGTGATACGACTCACACATCTCCATAAGATCCCGTGCCATATATTACAACTGTGCATGTACCGTATAATATTGTCCCGAGCAAGTGCCCACCCCTGTACACGTGTAGCCACCCACCATGCATTTATGCCGTAATTTGCAAAATGCTTATTTGCTTGCTGCGGACAGGATTCCAATAATGGAAGTGATTAATTATTGAAGTGACTTCAAAGTCTAATTAATCATCATGTTCACTCTACCATAATTTTGTACTGTGTGTATACACTACAAAGCTTCACTTCCGTTTGTGTTGTATCCGCCATAATCCTGTCTGCAATTCTGCAGATTCTGCAGACCAGTCTCCTATGTTTAGATTGAAGGAAGCAATTGAATAATTAGCTAAGCGGTACAGTGTGATAATGACATTCATACAGGAAGTACTCAGTTGTGGCTTTGTGTAGCAGGCTCCCCCCATTGCAAGACTTTTGCGTAAGCACTTTAGGATTTCCGTTTTGAATCCTAATTCACTGGCCACAGCAAGTGCAGCTGTGAATATATTAGAGTACAACTGTAGGGAGATCCCCAGGAAGTACCGTCTCTGCACCTGCCCCCACCCACTGATTACATCACAACTGTGATGAGGCCTGCTGTGCTAATTCACTGGCCACAGCAGCTGTGAATACGTTAGAGTACAACTGTAGGGAAATGCCCAGGAAGTAGCTTATGCACAGAGGAGGTAGGAAGCGTATGCAGATGTATACGGAATTCCGTCTACGTAGTGATGTCATGGCTCCTTAAATCGGAACGTGTCTACAGACGCTGCATGCGCAGTGAATGAGGCTATAATGAATGATTACTATTATTTATAATCTACATGTACAGCTATAGGGTGGTAATCGTATATACCTTTCCTCCAAAGTGTAGCCTACACTAGCCTCTAGCTATTTTATGTTAATAACTCTTCTCCTGCTAGCTACGTATACAATGTCAGTCAACATAAAAGAGAGTATTGTTTGCTCATGCATATTCTTTCTGCTTTCACAGCTGCACATGCATGTACACACACAGGCTGGCAAACTAGAGTCAAGTTTATAATATGATAGTCTACAGTATTAATTCTTTCTTCAGAATCGACAAAGCCATATACCGTGCCATGCATATGGTAATATAGGAAGCAGCAAGTCTCCTGCAACATGTAGCCTCGATCTACATAGAACAGCTAAAGCTGGCTCTTCTCTAGTTTGATCTGTAGTCAGGGGAAAGCATGTATTCATTGTACCCAACCTGTTCTAGGTTCTGTATATCATATAATATTGATGATATCGATCTATAGAGTGAAATTACAATGCACCTTAATCATACACATAATAATGCCATAATATGGCCAATACTGATAAATTACACGCTCATAACTAGGAGAGGACAATATCTGGATAGTGAAGCCATGGAACGTTAACCTTGGGAGAGGCTTGGGTATCCACAGTAACAACGTTAACCTCTGCCAGATCATCAGGTTGGGCCAGACTGTAGAGATGCATATGCACATACACACACACACAGTGCACACACACACACACACACATATGTACACACCCATACACAGGTACACACATGCACATACACATGATTGATGTGCAAACAAACCTGTTTTCAGTTCAAAATAATTCCCCATCACATGTACATGTACCTACTCTGCTTTTGGTAATGTATGAACTTCCAAGTTGGTAGTTATGTTGCCCACAAGCCTAGGGTTGTGTTCCAGTCCCCTGTAGGGGAATTTTTTCCTAAAAATGTCATCTTGAAAGTGTATTAACAATAAAACATGAACAACAGGCCCTGGGAAGGAAATTATGTAAACTGTTTCACAGTTGTGGATTCAGTTGTTAAAACCTAGATGCAGTTTACCTAGCTTGCAATTGCATACTGTTTGTATGATTTAGAAGTAAGCTACTTTGACTGTCTAGAACTGTAGATATCGTACCAGCTGTAAGTACAGGGAGCTCGGAATGAAATACGTAATTTGGATCGCTTTTCTTATTGTTCATCTAAGCCTTGCCCAGGGCGAGTGTGACAGCCGTCAGGAGTGTCCAACTTGGTTTATACCCTACACAACTTCGAATGAATCCATTTGCAAGTGTGGCAGTTCCTTGTCTGGTGCTGTACATTGTGGAAATCAATCAAACCGGACTTCATTGCTGTATAAGTACTGCATGACTTACAGCTGTGAACACAACTCCACGTATGTGGGCAGATGTCCCTTTGGCAGTCAACCAGGATATAGCTTTACACAAGAGTATGCTGAACTACCGGATGGAGTTTTTGAAATCAATGAGTTCATGTGTGGAAAGTTCAATCGAACTGGCCTACTGTGTAGTCGATGTAGTGATGGTTTGGGAGTTGCAACTCTATCTTATGAACATTACTGCTTAGAGTGCTGGAATAGTCTCCGAGGCTGGGTATTATACTTCTTCCTAATTTTATTTCCACCGACACTGTTTTTCTTTGCTGTCATATTATTTCAAGTGAAAATTACGTCAGCTGAAATGAATGTCTTTATTTTTATCTCCCAGTTTGTTTCGGTTGATGTCAATCAAAGGAGTTTAATGCATAAAAGAACAGGCCTTAATGTTTCATTGATTACCTTTTATGGTTTCTGGAATCTTGACTTCTTCCGCTTTGTTTTTCCTCGTTTTTGTGTAAGCAACACCTTATCACAGATCAATGTTCTAGCACTAGACTATATTCCAGCACTTTACCCTCTTTTTCTGATTGTACTCACCTATGTTTCTATTGAGTTACACGACAGAGACTGCAGAGTACTTGTGTGGTTGTGGAGGCCATTCAGCAAATGTTTTAATCAAGTCAAAATTTTAAGAAAATTAAACCCCAAAGCTTCAGCTGTTAACGCTTTTGCATCTTTTTTGCTGCTATCATATTCCAAACTTTTATTTGTATCATGCAGTTTGCAGAGTTTCACCACCGTGTACAATGACACTGGAGATCAGTTCGGTCCACGTAGGGTGTACTATAATGCAACCATTCCATACTTGAGTTCTGAACACATTCCATTTTTCATTTTGGCTATCTTTGTACTTGTCATCTTTGTAGCACCTTTCACACTGCTCCTCATCCTGTACCCAATGAGATGGTTCCAGCGCTGTATTGGCTGCACCGGTTGGGGTTGTCATGCACTGCATACATTCGCTGATGTCTTTCATGGTTGTTACAAGAATGGAACAAATGGAACACGTGACTACCGATACTTTGCTGGACTCTATCTAATTCTTCGTATTGTGCTTATTCTTACAGTCATCAGTGGGCGATATGTGTTGATCATTGGAAGTTTAGCACCCATTGTTATTTCACTGATGTTTGCTCTCCTGCGACCTTATAGGAAGAACCGATTCAATATCTTAGACTGTCTCACCTTTGCCCTCCTGGCTCTCGTACATCAGATCGGTATGTACAACCAGCATAATATTTTTAGAGTTCCAACTGAGATTATGAGCATCTTCTTCACACTACCTTTTCTATACTTTTCTGTGTATTCAACATACAAGCTAATAGTGTATGTAGGCGTGTTCTACAAATGCCATCGAATATTCAGATATCTAAAGCTGAGAATTAGCCGTCACACACTGACTGACACAGATGATATCGAGTGGGAGGTTCCTGATAGGCTTGAGAATCCAAGCCACTACACAAATCTCTCAAATCCAGCCTCTGAAAACAACCAGCTACAAACTGGAGTTTGCAAGGTTTCACCTTACGGTAGCATACAGTGAATTTTTATTTCAGTATTGATTATTACAATGAATGAAACTTTTGTAGAAGCCAATTTTATTTGCAGCATTATTTATTACTGATTGTTTTTAAATTAACAAAATAACTACATGCCAGGAGGTATAGGGCTAACCCTCTCAGGTACATCACCAACCCTGTTCTCTTTAATAGACCAGAGATTGGCCTGGGTAAGTTTGATGTCCGCTATTTTCTACTTCTACTCTCGGTGGACCCCCCTGTCCTCTATGCCTCGTTTCTGGCTCAGATTTGCCAACAAATAAAGAGTTATTATTTTATGGGTTAAGCATACAGCTGATTCTTGCATGTAATTTCTGCATATTTATAATTAGAGGGTAGGTTTTAAGGTGAAGAGC
Source organism: Phakellia ventilabrum (assembly GCA_963921505.1). Classification (NCBI taxonomy): domain Eukaryota; kingdom Metazoa; phylum Porifera; class Demospongiae; order Axinellida; family Axinellidae; genus Phakellia; species Phakellia ventilabrum. Next base: position 831,527 of record OY997378.1, on the reverse strand, counting down.
ATAATATGTCATAGTGATACGACTCACACATCTCCATAAGATCCCGTGCCATATATTACAACTGTGCATGTACCGTATAATATTGTCCCGAGCAAGTGCCCACCCCTGTACACGTGTAGCCACCCACCATGCATTTATGCCGTAATTTGCAAAATGCTTATTTGCTTGCTGCGGACAGGATTCCAATAATGGAAGTGATTAATTATTGAAGTGACTTCAAAGTCTAATTAATCATCATGTTCACTCTACCATAATTTTGTACTGTGTGTATACACTACAAAGCTTCACTTCCGTTTGTGTTGTATCCGCCATAATCCTGTCTGCAATTCTGCAGATTCTGCAGACCAGTCTCCTATGTTTAGATTGAAGGAAGCAATTGAATAATTAGCTAAGCGGTACAGTGTGATAATGACATTCATACAGGAAGTACTCAGTTGTGGCTTTGTGTAGCAGGCTCCCCCCATTGCAAGACTTTTGCGTAAGCACTTTAGGATTTCCGTTTTGAATCCTAATTCACTGGCCACAGCAAGTGCAGCTGTGAATATATTAGAGTACAACTGTAGGGAGATCCCCAGGAAGTACCGTCTCTGCACCTGCCCCCACCCACTGATTACATCACAACTGTGATAAGGCCTGCTGTGCTAATTCACTGGCCACAGCAGCTGTGAATACGTTAGAGTACAACTGTAGGGAAATGCCCAGGAAGTAGCTTATGCACAGAGGAGGTAGGAAGCGTATGCAGATGTATACGGAATTCCGTCTACGTAGTGATGTCATGGCTCCTTAAATCGGAAAGTGGCTACAGACGCTGCATGCGCAGTGAATGAGGCTATAATGAATGATTACTATTATTTATAATCTACATGTACAGCTATAGGGTGGTAATCGTATATACCTTTCCTCCAAAGTGTAGCCTACACTAGCCTCTAGCTATTTTATGTTAATAACTCTTTTCCTGCTAGCTACGTATACAATGTCAGTCAACATAAAAGAGAGTATTGTTTGCTCATGCATATTCTTTCTGCTTTCACAGCTGCACATGCATGTACACACACAGGCTGGCAAACTAGAGTCAAGTTTATAATATGATAGTCTACAGTATTAATTCTTTCTTCAGAATCGACAAAGCCATATACCGTGCCATGCATATGGTAATATAGGAAGCAGCAAGTCTCCTGCAACATGTAGCCTCGATCTACATAGAACAGCTAAAGCTGGCTCTTCTCTAGTTTGATCTGTAGTCAGGGGAAAGCAAGTATTCATTGTACCCAGCCTGTTCTAGGTTCTGTATATAATATAATATTGATGATATCGATCTATAGAGTGAAATTACAATGCACCTTAATCATACACATAATGATGCCATAATATGGCCAATACTGATAAATTACACGCTCATAACTAGGAGAGGACAATATCTGGATAGTGAAGCCATGGAACGTTAACCTTGGGAGAGGCTTGGGTATCCACAGTAACAACGTTAACCTCTGCCAGATCATCAGGTTGGGCCAGACTGTAGAGATGCATACGCACATACACACACACACACACACAGTGCACACACACACACATACGTACACACCCATACACAGGTACACACATGCACACACACATGATTGATGTGCAAACAAACCTGTTTTCAGTTCTAAATAATTTCCCATCACATGTACCAGGAGCCCATAACCCAAAGGGAAGGAGGTTAAACTTGTGCATGTATGCTGATTCCACCTGTTGTCTAATGGCACTTGCACAACACTCCTTATATGGTAGGTGCTATGTAAGCGCTAAAATTCACATAGCACTAGTAGTGTAGTAAACCAGCCATGCATAACCACTAGGCATTCCATATATAGAGTTTTCTTGTAGGTGCCATTCGACAACAGGTGGAATCACTAGTTCAACGCTCCTTCCCTTTGGGTTATATGGGCTCCTGAATGTACCTACTCTGCTTTTGGTAATGTATGAACTTCCAAGTTGGTAGTTATGCTTCCCACAGGATTGTGTTCAAGTCCCCTGTGGGGGAATTTTTCTAAAAATAATGTATAATGCCATCTTGAAAGTGTATTAACAATAAAACATGAACAACAGTCCCTGGGAAGGAATTCGAAATTATGTAAACTGTTTCACAGTTGTGGATTCAAAACCTAGATGCAGTTTACTTAGCTTACAATTGCATACTGTTTGCATGATTTAGAACTAAGCTACTTTGACTGTTCTGAACTGTAGCTATCGTACCAGCTGCAAATACAGGGAGCTCAGAATGAAATACGTAATTTGGATCGCTTTTCTTATCGTTCATCTATAAGCCTTGCCCAGGATGAGTGTGAAAGCCATCAGAAGTGTCCAACTTGGTTTATACCCTACACAACTTCGAATGAATCCATTTGCAAGTGTGGCAGTTCCTTGTCTGGTGCTGTACATTGTGGATATCAATCAAACCAGTCTTCATTGCTGTATACGTACTGCATGACTTACAGCTGTGAACGCAACTCCACGTATGTGGGCAGATGTCCCTTTGGTAGTCAACCAAGATATTACATTACACAAGATTATGTTGAACTGCCGGATGAAGCCTCTGAAATCAACGATTTCATGTGTGGGAGGTTCAATCGAACTGGTCTACTGTGTAGCAGATGTAGTGATGGTTTGGGAGTTGCAACTCTATCTTATGAACACTACTGCTTAGAGTGCTGGAATAGTCTCCAAGGCTGGGCATTATATTTCTTTCTAATTTTGTTTCCACCAACACTGTTTTTCTTTGCTGTCATACTATTTCAAGTGAAAATTACGTCAGCTGAAATGAATTTCTTTATTTTTATCTCCCAGTTGGTTTCAGTTGATGTCAATCAAAGTAGTTTTATGCATAAAAGAACAGGCCTTAATGTTTCAGTGATTACCTTTTATGGTTTCTGGAATCTTAACTTCTTCCGCTTTGTTTTTCCTAGTTTTTGTGTAAGCAACACCTTATCACAAATCCATGTTCTGGCACTAGACTATATTCCAGCACTTTACCCTCTTCTTCTGATTGTACTCACCTATGTTTCTATTGAGTTACACGACAGAGACTGCAGAGTACTTGTGTGGTTATGGAGGCCATTCAGCAAATGTTTTAATCAAGTTAGAATTTTAAGAAGATTAAACCCCAAAGCTTTAGCTGTTAATGCTTTTGCATCTTTTTTACTGCTATCATATTCAAAACTTTTGTTTGTATCATGCAGTTTACTGAGTGTCACCACCGTGTACAATGACACTGGAGATCAGTTCGGTCCACGTAGGGTGTACTATAATGCAACCATTCCATACTTGAGTTCTGAACACATTCCATTTTTTATTTTGGCTATCTTTGTACTTGTCATCTCTGTAGCACCTTTCACACTGCTCCTCATCCTGTACCCAATGAGATGGTTCCAGCGCTGTATTGGCTGCACTGGTTGGGGTATTCATGCACTGCATACATTCGCTGATGTCTTTCATGGTTGTTACAAGAATGGAACAAATGGAACACGTGACTACCGATACTTTGCCGGACTGTATCTAATTCTTCGTATTGTGCTTATTCTTACAGTCATCAGTGGGCGATATGTGTTGATCATTGGAAGTTTAGCACCCATTGTTATTTCACTGATGTTTGCTCTCCTGCGACCTTATAGGAAGAACCGATTCAATATCTTAGACTGTCTCACCTTTGCCCTCCTGGCTCTCGCACATCAGATCAGTATGTACGACAAGTACAATATTTTTAGAGTTCCAAATGAGATTAGGAGTGTTATGTTCATACTACCTTTTCTATACTTTTCTGTGTATTCAGCATACAAGCTAATAGTGTATGCAGGCGTGTCCTACAGATGCCATCGAATATTCAGATACCTAAAGCTGAGAATTAGCCGTCACACACTGACTGACACAGATGATATCGAGTGGGGGCTTCCTGATAGGCTTGAGAATCCAAGCCACTACACAAATCTCTCAAATCCAGCCTCTGAAAACAACCAGCTACAAACTGGAGTTTGCAAGGTTTCACCTTACGGTAGCATACAGTGAATTTTTATTTCAGTATTGATTATTACAATGAATGAAACTTTTGTAGAAACAAATTTTATTTGCAGCATTATTTATTACTGATTGTTTTTAAATTAATAAAATAACTACATGCCAGGAGGTATAGGGCTAACCCTCTCAGGTACATCACCAACCCTGTTCTCTTTAATAGACCAGAGATTGGCCTGGGTAAGTTTGATGTCCGCTATGTTCTACTTCTGCTCTTTGTGGATCCCCCTGTCCTCTATGCCTCGTTTCTGGCTCAGATTTGCAAACAAGTAAAGAGTTATTACTTTATGGGTTAAGCGATTCTTGCATGTAATTTCTGCATATTTATAATTAGAGGGTAGGTTTTAAGGTGATGAGCATAATAGCTATGTCATAGCGATACGACTCACACATCTCCATAAGATCCCATGCCTTATATTACAACTCGTATAATATTGTCCCGAGCAAGTGCCCACCCCTGCACATGTGTAGCCACCCACCATGCATTTATGCCGCAAGTTGCAAAATGCTTGTTTGCTTGCTGCGGACAGGATCCCAATAATAGAAGTGATTAATTATTGAAGTTGACTTCAGAGTCTAATTAATAATCATGTTCACTCTACCATAATTTTGTACTGTGTGTATACCCTGCAAAGCCATTTGTGTTGTATCCGCCATAATCCTGTCTGCAATAGACCCTTTACCATTATGATGTAATGGGGGGTAAAAGTGAGCACTAAATGGAGAAAATACATGAAAACACGTGTAAACAAGCATGTTCCTATGTTTTCAAACAAGACAACTACATCAAAGCACATGTTCTCATGTATTTTCTCCAATTAGTGCTCACTTTTACCCCCCACTACATCATAATGGTAAAGGGTCTATTCTGCAGACCAGTCTCCTATGTTTAGATTGAAGGAAGCAATTGAATAATTAGCTAAGCGGTACAGTGTGATAATGACATTCATACAGGAAGTACTCAGTTGTGGCTTTGTGTAGCAGACGCCCCTCGTTGCAAGACTTTTGAAAGCACTTTATTAGGGTGTCCGTTTTGACTAATTCACTGGCCACAGCAGCTGTGAATACTTTAGAGTACAACTGTAGGGAAATGCCCAGGAAGTACCTTATGCACGGAAGCATATGGGAATTCCGTCTACGTAGGTTTATACGATGATGTCATGGCATGTATTCAGCCTGTTCTAGGTTCTGTATATCATAATACTGATGATAGAAGCTATAGAGTGAGTGTACAATGCACCTTAATCATAATTATCATAATATGGCCAAAACTGAGAAATTATATAAGGATGTAGCATATAGGTCTGTAACGCAAGCCTTCACTTACATACTGTATAAAGTATTGTACATGTACGCAATGGCGGTATCGATTGTCAACATCAATTAAATTGTCTATACCACTACAACAATACTTGTGCACGTTATATACAACTTCTACAACTTTTACTACACACCACTGAATCATACAATTAAACAAAAATTAATAATGACAACAGCTTACTATAACACTAGGTAATTATTTTCCCTGCAAAGTCTTAAGTTCCTTCTCCATAACCTTTCTCCTGCCAGCCAGGATCTTGGCCTCCACCGTCTTCCCGCTCTTCAGCAGCTGCTGCTCCATTGCCGTCTCCTGCTGCAACTCCCTGTTGGTGGGAGCACGTAAGATTTCCGACCTCAAAAATACTTTCAATGGCAGCAGGAATGTGTACACCAATAACACCCAATCAAATTACTCCCCACCATGAGTATATAGCAACAGCATGATTGACACTTGGTTGTATATTTCCTGTTAAGTGCATAATTTCTTGCTGCCCGCTCCTATTAGTGCATGCGCTAAACAACCGATACCTACGATATCACAGTTAGAAACTGTCAAAACTGTAAAATTTCTACAAATGCAGGATTATTGCTTAGTGGGTCACATACATGATAGTCAACAGAGAGTATAAATTATGTAGTCATGATCAATTCTAAGATTTTAGTAAGAAGACAACTGAAGTAGCTAAAGGCCACTCTGGTGAAATCTTGTTACGGTACTGTTTATCAAAGTAGCCTAGGACTGCCACTCTCAGTAGCTGGTAGACTGTGCCCACAATCTCGACATGCCTGAACTTTTGCCTTCATGAATTCACTTTCTCACGTATGAAGACACGTAGGAGACCATCTGAAACCACCTTTGCATGCATGTGCTTAAAAAAAGGTAAACCAATTATCATACAAGCTTCTATTGTGAACTTTTTCTCAATTCGCTATACAAGTTATGGGCTTTTCAAAGAATTCTACATGGCAACATAAATTTGGTCAAAACTAAGAAACTACCTTACCTGGAAATCTGCTTAGCATAGCCCTGCTTGTCTGTCTGCAGTCTCTGACGAAGACCCTGGATGCGAGCCTGGATCTGCGAGGGACAGAAACTATATCATTATACTATCAGTTCACCATTTACAGATGAACATGATCTGCGCTCTGAAAGCACATACATGGACACAATGAAGACCATTCAACTGAAGGAGAACTATGACTTGCTATTACAAATTTTGTTACACTTTAACTACATTGGACAAAAGGTTGATGCATAATTCCATCATTGTGCGCTCCAGAATTGTCATCAAACGTCTTAAGGTTTCTTTGTGTCCTACCATACAGCCTTCTGTCCTTACATGAATAGCTGTACATTCCCACTGCATTTGCTGCAGCCATTACACTTAGTGTTCCATATGCATAAACATAAACCTTGCTTATAAACACATGCACCCGATACAGTCTCCATGCATCATGTGACAATAGGGTCAGATCCCCAAATCTCTATCACCATAGTGATCATACATCACAAAACGATAGTCAACATAGGCATACAACAAACGAAGGAGTCTGTCATCACACCTTGTGGCCTCGCTGTATGGTGGCACTGTCCTTGTGTCCTGCTTTCAGTGCATTTTGCACCAGTGAATACTCCAGCTTGAGACACTCTATGCTGGTGGTGTTCTCAATCTTAACCGGAGAAAGAGCCGCCATGTTCACTGCAGATGCTTTGGATTGGGACTAGAGGAGTGAACCCACTATATAATAAATCTGTACAGGTAATAAGTGATTAGAATTCACATAATTAAAGTGATAAATGTGTAGATTTGAAATAATTATTCAAAGCACAGATAAAGTACAGAAATACTGTAAATTAGATTACCTTGGTAAACGATATTTTAATAACACCCACACCCATACAAACCGACATCCAGCCACCCACACACACACACACACACACACACACACACACACACACACACACACACACACACATCCAACCCCATCCCCCCACATACACACCTGTGAAGGTTTGGGCATTGCAACAGAAGATTTGGCAGCGATTGAATCTTGAAAAACCAGCCACTGTTCTTCTTTCTCCTCATGGTCGCGCCCTGATGGAAAGGGAAAGGGCAATCTAACATTATTGCTGCGTATTACATACTGCAATTGGCTGTAGATGGAACTTCATATTAAGTATGTAGGTAGGGAAACCAACTATAATGACTACAGTGCAAAACGTACCACTAAGAGGCTCCCGGAGTCTCAGAATTGCTTCAAGTTTGCCCCCAGACGGCTTTCTCCCTCTTTCGTCTAACAGATCCACACAGACAGAGCTCTGGCAGTGACGCTCCAGAGACTCCAGGCTGAGGAGAGCTTGGCCTAGCGGGGAAACGATAGGAGGAGAAGGAGTACAAGAAGGAGGGAGGGAGGGAGGGAGGAAGGGAGGGAGGGAGAGAGGGAGGGAGGAAGGGAGGAAGGGAGGTAGGAAGAAAGGGAGGAAGAGAGGGAGGAAGAGAGGGAGGGAGGAGAGAAGATGTGAGTGGAAAAGTAAAAGTTGGATCTATACACTATGTGAATCATCAAAGAAAAAATATTAAAAAAGTAAACAAACTCTGAACACAATTGGAACCCAGCTGGGGAATGAACCCAGGATATTCTGATTACTAGTCAGATGCCCTTACCCACCGAGTTACTGGAGCTCCTGAGCAGAGGAGCAGTAGGCAAGCTTTGTATTAGCTACTCTCCTGAGCAGAGGAGCAGTATAGGCCAGCTTTATATTAGCTACTAAAACGATTAGTAGCACTTGCCAGTAGCACTTGGCAATTCCAACTGTTATTAGTCTCTCGAGACATGACTAAACATACGCACGTGAAAGCCAAGTCCTTACCCATGAACAGATCCTTGCGCAGTGTACGGCGTTGCCACAGAGTACACTTCGCAGGGTGCCTCTTGAAGACTCTTTGTAAACCTTTAGCGTGCTTGCGATCAATATCAAAAAGACACTTGAAGTTGAACGCCGGATTGCTGCTTCCCTTCGAACCACTAGTGGTTGCCTTCTGCGACTCGTCTGTCGAAGGCCACGGGAACTCAACCTCTATGAAGACGTTCAGGTCGTGCTCCTGATATCCCGAAGGACAGGGTAGGCTCAGCGCCCTTACTATCTCTAGCTCACACTGGTTATCGCTGAGGTAGTTGTGGCTGTGAACCATGACCAGCTTTCTCGTCTCGAGGGTGAACTTCGGAGGGCTGAGACTCTGTGAGCGGATTCCCTTTATGGCGAGTAGCTCTCTCTGGCAGCCCTGAGACATGTTTTGGTACTGGGAAGAGGGACCTATGTTTCCAACCTTTTTATACGCTTCCGCATTTGTATCACAGATTTCGATCTGTTTCTGTAGCTGTTTCTCAATGAGGTCAAAAGTTTCGGCATCGGCCTCTGTGGCGGGCTTCAGATGGGATAGCACCGATTGTGAAGGTTGAGTTGCACTGATGTTGGCGAACGGAGATGGCGGCACTTCATCCAAGTTGACAGGCAGCCCGTTCTCAGCTGACTCAATCATGGTTTGTAACCCTTTATAGAGCTTGACGTAGTGCAGCGCGGTCTCTCTGTCGCCCTTAGCTTTAGTTTGCCGGGCTGCAGTCACCAGTTCTTCCTTCCTCTTTCGTACAAAAGCAAGCTGCTGATCGTTCAGCGATGGTTTAGGCTTCCTTTGCATGACGGGGGCAGGGAGGGACTGAGTCGGCTTTGGACCGGCCACGGGGACCCCCAACGACTGGGGAGATTTGGAAACAGGTTTGGCAGGTTTTGGAGCCTCCTGACTAGTAGTTGGTATTGGTGGATAGCCAGGGGGAGCCGGTAGTTCAGAATAGTCCAAAGGCTTACCACTTCTTGTGGCTCTTATCGCCTGCTCGTACTGTTTGATGATACGCCCTAATCTCCTTATGCGAGAGCTCTCACCTTTCTCCAGAGCCGACTTGTGGCCTTCACGGTACTTTACCAATCTCTGTTCCAGAGCCTCTAGGGGTGTCTTGGGGACTGGAATCTGGGGATCAATTTCATCCCCTTCTGGTTGTGGCATGGCAGGAATGCTCTTGGCGGGTTCATCTGTGGCCACCCTCGGTTTCGGGGATGGAGAAAACTGTGATAAGTCGACGTTGTACTTTGATTTGTATCCTGGCGGAGGGCCAGGCATTTGAGTGAGATCTACCTCCTGGCCCTGGCCTAGGGCTTTCAGGACACGACCAAACTGCACTGCAATCTGCCCGTACTCTTTCTGTTTCGCTCCATTGCCCCGCACTCTTGCTTGCTTCATAGCAGAGGTGTACTGCTCCTTTCGTTCAGACAGAAGCAGTTTTAGCGTCCCTCTGTCTGAAGCTGGCAATTCAAGCTCGATAGGTAGACTCTTGGTGACTATTTCAGACTCATTTATGGATCTGACTGGTTGTGTATCCATCTGTGACGGCCCTTGCTTGTCCAGATCTAGTTTTGGCTTCTTGGCTCTGTCATCGACCATGTTAGCAGACAGCGCCGCTAGTTCCTCTTCAGAAAAGTTGAATTCGTCGAATTCTGGGGCATCGAGATCTAACATACCCTCTGGTGGTTTGGAACGAGGCTTTGGCTGGGGTTTAGGTTTGGTTCCAGTCTGGGAAGTCTGAATACCTCCAGAAGTGGTACCGGGACTCCTGGGCTTGGGTTTAGGGCGGGGAGGTGATGGTCGTAATCTCTGGGACTCAGTTTCAGAGTGCGTCTTGGATCCCCGATCATCCATAAAATCCATAGCCATAGTGGCAAGATCCTCTTCCGATAGAGTGAATTCGTCAAACTCTGGATCGTCAAGGTTGATGAGATTTGGAGGAGCACCTGCACCAGACTTTTGAGCGGGTGGGGCTTGAGGGGTAGGTCGTGGGCGGGGTTTTGGCTGTGGTGGCATCTATGGTAAAAAAAAAATCAGTCTTTAAACAACAGTGGCATAGCATTGTGAGAAGGTGTACAATTAGTATCTGCTGCACATTAGTAAGCCAGACCAATCCCACTCACGTGCTAAGGTGTGGATGCAATCAAGGAATATACGTACTTACTGTTAGCACTTTGAAACTATATGTACTTGCCTATGACCCTACCTTTTCCGAGGGCTGTGCTGATTGGACAGCTACTAATGGCGGAAGGTCCTCCATATTCACCTTCCGACCAGACCGGGTGTCCTTTAGCATCTATAAAATGTGTTTGGTGTACATGTATACTATAATCTACTAAACTGTTGCATAATCATTATGCCTACGTCTGGAGTGGCGACCTACAATTGTACGCAACTTCTGATATTTACAGAGGAATCTGGGAAGCACATATGTACTAGTAGGATTCTCTCGGTTGGCTAGTAGAATTCATGCCAAAGTTCTTCAATTCCAACCCGAAATACTTGTCAAAAACTTCATCAAATGCCGACGTTTCAGCTACTATGCTGTAGCCTTCTTCAGGGCTGAAGAAGGCTATAGCATAGTAGCTGAAACGTCGGCATTTGATGAAGTTTGTGTATTTCGGGTTGGAATTGAAGAACTTCGGCATGAATTCACATATATGTACTTAGTTGTTATATATCAACTTGTCTTCAGGTATTCCTTACTCAGATTTTACTCATAGTCGAGAATTTTTACCAGCTAGGCACACACAAAGTGCACGCCCGGCAGGTTCCTAAGATTGCCTTTCCTGCAATAGTTTGTATGTCTGTGCGTTCGCACTTATCATGTGCGCTATGTTACGTCATTGTGTTATTATGCCACTATAGTTAGCCATGAGCAGTGGAAGCTTACTGGCCCAGTAGGCTAAGGTGCGTCAACTTTGCTTAGTTTCTGTTGCCTAAACTGCACAAAAAGTGGTAGGTAGCAATGATACTTTGGCAAATTCTGGTAGCTATGGATGTTTTGGCAAATTCTGGTAGCTAACCGGAAGCACACTACAAAATTGCTGAGTCGGTACTTTTGCTGGAAGCTTAGGCCTTCCTCACCCAGACTTTATCTCACGGCTGTAGAGACAAGGTTGATATCTCATACCTAAAAACCAGCCGGGTATTTTCACATAAATTATCCAACTGAAGGTTGTACTCAGCAACAAGTCTAAATGGAGCCATGGAATGGACAGATCCACTTGCATTGGATACGAGGCTACTGGAGGCTATCACTTGTCCAGCTAATTATGATATTAAACATCAAGGCTAAATTTCACAACACTATCTAAACAGTAGGGTGAGGGGGATCATGTATTTCTCACCTTTTCCAGTATTCCAATTGACCTCTTGTACCTTCTGACCTTTGTACCCGCCCCCTCTCCCTCTGCCTCCTTCAAGGCCTGTTGGTACAGTTCCAATCGACTTGCTATCGCAGTCTCATCACTTCTGCTGGTGGTAGGTGGCTGTGGGGCTGGCTTGCTGGTCACTTGTGGTTCGGGCTTTGTGGGGGCAGGCGGGCCTTGAGTGGGAAAACATTATCATTTCATGTGCATGTTTTCTTTTGAATACTAGGGAATGTTAGTGGAGAATTAAATTTGGCAACTCTGCAATCAGCAACAGTACTGCTTAATTAAATATTATCAACCTCCCAATGCATGTGGCTACTAAGTACATAGCAATGTATGAGCTAGTTATAACTACAGTTTACAAAGTGAAAATAAACTTACCTGATGGCTCTGGAATAATACTACAGTATAGCGAGGATGATATAATTTGCTTTGGAAAGGCTTGTCATCTATTTTGACCTTAATACAATCCTGGAAGTCGAAATGACTTGACTTGACTTACAAATCTTAACCCCATACACACACACACACACAGCAGAGTGTTTCCCTAGCTACAAAAGTGGTGGTCTAAATCCCATTAGGGTAGTCTAGACATGACATCATTTGTCAAAGAATACATACAGGGCTGTGCATGTAGTACATATTCCTCCATACACGCATCCCATACAATATATTATACACACTTACATGTATATAACCACGTCCACGTTATTTAATTATAAATTACTCACATACGCTACATACACAAACACACACACCTATAGCAGGTTTCTCCCGATCATCTACCAATTCTCCAGCCCATGCTACCAAATCCTCCTCACTCAGTTCAAACTCATCATCCTCCTCCCCTCCCACCTTCACACCAGCACCCCCACTTCCTCCCACCTTCACACCAGCACCCTCACTCCCTGCCCCCATCACAGGTGCAGGGGTTCCTTTCGCTCCAGTTGCAATGATGGGAGGAAGATCATCTAGGTTCACTGAGTTGCCCGCCCTAGCCTGTGTATGGGTGTGTGTGTGTGTGTGTGTGTGCGTGTGGAAGAGTTAAAAGATCAAATTGGAGTACTATTGAGCCACCAAAGCTGCCTTTGGTGGAAAGAGTCTGTGCGTACAAGGGTGTGCATGCATATGTGGAGTTAGAGAAAAAGAGCCACCATTGATTGTGACGGCGGGGATGATAAGTAGGTTCAACATGAAGCCTATTCTAGCTGTTAACAATCCTGCAGCTACCGACTGATGTATAAAATTTCGTGAAAGTTACGAAAGATGTTGCCTGCTAGTATCGCAAGCCGACAAGGTGCTGGCTCACATAGACTAATCATCTGTGACGACTATGACGGATCTGTTTAGATACAGTATTCTGACCTCGTTTCCAGGCCACGCAGTGGAAGAAGAACAAATTTTGATGAGTGGCCTGGTTCTATCGTTCACACATGCGCAAGAATTTACGGAAATCGGTCAGTAAACGTATCCGTAAGCGAACTCAGTTACATGGCAGTGATTAGTACGGAAGCTGTACATGGGTATAGTAAGTGGAAAAACTAAAAACTGGCGAAACAACTATGCAACTAGTCAAAAATAGTAAAAGGACCTGTAATTTCCTATCCACTAAGACTTTAGTAGCTGTATTACCGCAAAACTTCGGAAGCGCCTCTCTCCTGGCAGTAGCTGTGAGCTGCTTGATTTGCAATTCCAGATCGGGCCTTCTGCGCCTTTCAGAGGCAAACCGGATCAAAGACTCTAACTAACAATCACTTTCTAGGTACCTACATAGTTTAAAAAAATGTCAGTACCGGCTCAAAGCTTACTACTTTCCTTTTTCACTTTTGTGACGCAGATACATAAACGGATATGTATTAACTAAATAATAAACTGGCAATATCCATACGTAGTACGATACCCCATGATTTCATGGGGTATTTCGCACATAATAAAAAACAGCGGATACCAAGTCACTCTTCGGGGGGGGGGAGTGGCCTAGGGATGAGGCTAGCCTGGAGGCATCTGTTACTCAAGAGCGCATAAAAAACTTTCCCTACCCCCAAGAGAGTAAGAGGGTGTAACTGCTGTGCACTTCAGTTGTGATAATCTACCACTACTCATAGCAGGTTTTCTATTTTTGGTAGCTCCCATGATTTCTGCCCACACTACAGGGCTGTAGGGAAGTTAATTAAACGCTCTTACAGGGAAAACCTTTATGTGCTCTTGGTTACTGGGTCATGACTCCTAGTAACTTAATATATTCCTGGTTAGTGTCCCAGAAATAGCTAGTAGCAGCTTCAGCACATCAAAATTTTTGTGGGAGGGGAGGGGGCATGGCTTTCTCAGTGGCTCCCCATTTGAAGGTATGTTCCTATGCTTGTGGAATCCCTGTACACTGTTTAGAGGTTAATCAGATGTAATGTCTGTAGTAATACCATATAAAACCATCAGTTTGAGAGCGTAGTGTGCATTTCTGTAGTGTTGCAGCTGCATGAAGTGAAGATGAACATCCAAGTGTATGCTCTCTTTCTAGCTCTATTCTGCGGCTTCACTACTAGAGCTCAGCTGAGCAGTGCTACTAGCCAAGTAGACACTAGCTCACTGCCAGTCACCTACCCTGCTACAGTTGTAGCAGGAGGGGAACAGACTTGTCCAGCAAAGAGTGACTTGGACAAAGTTAGAGCAAACATCACTCAAGATGTGAGTTTGATGGTCCAGAGCAAGGTCTTGCCACAGATCTGTCGTTCAAACTTAGGACAAGACCAGGAGAATCCTGCAGCTTCATGCCAAAAAATTGCAGAATGCAACTCCAGTGCCTCATCTGGTGACTACTGGCTCAGGAGTGGCAATGGGTTTGCAGTTCAGATGTTCTGCAACATGACTAGGAGATGCTGCAACAACACTGGAGGTTGGACCCGTGTGGCCTACCTCGACATGACTGACCCCACTCACCAGTGCCCAGCAGCATGGAGAGAGATCACAGAACCAAAGAGGACATGCGGAAGAACGAATAACACTCTCATACCTAAAAGGGGAGGCTGTAGCACAGTAAGATTCAACAGCAATGGCATCGCATATTCACGTGTGTGTGGACGGATCACTGCATATCAGTTTGGTCATCCAAATGCATTTGGACCCTACACAAACACTCGCAATATTAGCAGCACGATCTATGATCCGTACGTCGACGGTGTGGTAGTCACACATGGCGATCCGAGAATGCATATTTGGACATTTGCAGGTGCCTATGATCAGAATAGGACCGGCAATGGTACATGCCCTTGCGCTAATGCCGATAACCAAAATATTCTCATTCCTCCCTGGGTGGGAGAGGATTACTTTTGTGAAACTGGAGTGAATGACGACACTGGCGAAACATTCTATCATGATGACCCACTCTGGGATGGAGAAAACTGTTCTTTAGGAAGTACTTGCTGCGAGTTCAACAATCCACCTTGGTTTTGCAAGAAGCTGGATGCAATTGCAGTGAGTGATATCGAAGTGAGCATGTGTGGAAACGCAGATTTTCATTCTGAAGATACTCCCATTGAACTCATTGAGATCTACATTCAGTAAAAAGTATCGGGCCAAAATTGTGTGCAAAGTAAAACAAAACAATAGATATATCACTGATAGACATTTCAGTGTATGCTCAGTGACCTTGCTAGACTATGCTCTCTTTTGTTATAGAATATGTAGCACATTTCATGTAATTAGAATTTAACATTGATCTGTTTTTCACTAGTGCCAAGGAATAACAATAATACTAGCGTTGTGATTATCAATTTAGCATGACAATACCAATATATACATCTCGTATAGCAAATGTCCACAAGTAGATTTCAAGAAGAAATTCTGAACCTTAAACAGATAATGTTTCTAGAATGTGTGCATACGTACAGAAAGTCATATGAGAAAAGGTTGGCAATGGTATAACATAAAGGTACAATATCACAAACATTTATAATGGAGACCCACTCAGTTTATTTTTGCAACTGTGTCTGCTGCACCATTACTACCTAAAGTGGACACAGGCTCAAGGTACTAAGATACTATTGCAACTGATAGTTAGCGAAAAAAATTAACTGTACGTGAGTGCAATACACAATGAATATTCCAACACTGCACAAATAAAAGGGTTAGTTTATCCCAGCTAGCATTATCTCAGTTGCATGCACATATCTTGTATACTGTTAGGGAGATGTAGGAGTAAAAGGTCCTCCTTTACGTATCCACAGGTTACCAAATCATTACAAGATGTTGTTATGTATCTCTCTATATACATTATAGACGTGGTTGTACCCCCAAAGGACGATGATATTACCGCTCCAGAGCAAAAGAAGAGGAAACTGGATGTCCAACTTGCAGGTACGTTTGTCTCATCTGTTATGTGTTTGGTAGTATTAGCTAATGACTTAGAAACAAACGTCAAATAGAAGAAACGTTATTGCGTAGTCATGCATATAAAACTCATAGCACACTATAACCTCGTTACCAGATTTCATCTTATAGCCATCTATGAGACGTAAAGTAATCACTGTTAAATCAGCTATAGCCTCAAACTGGGAGTGTGAGCTAGAGATTTGGAGAAGGTATAACTTTCACTTATCCATCTCCATGTCAAGATCTTGGCAGGGCCAATCAGATTTGTTGATTGCTACGTGATGTTATCCATAGGTACTTCCGCTCAGAAAATACAATTTCACAGAGTATCTGGGATTGTGGTACCACATAGCAAATCCAGTTATGGCACTTAATTATTTTGACCACGCTATATAAACGTTACGCATTCAGCAGACACAACTCTACTCATTGATTGCATTCAGCAGGCATAACTACTGTAGCTCAGGCAGACCAAACCCTACTCCAGGGGTGCGAGGGTCTGGCACGTGAGGCTAAGGGTTAGCATCCTTAGATAATCAAGTTTGGATCTTTTGAGAACTGAAAGACTGATGTGACAGCGGCTAATAGCCTATCCTCACAAAATCACGTATATAATCCATTCCACTTCGAGCTGAGTCAAGCACGGTGGCCAAGAGTGGCCATTCAAGTTCATGTTCATGTTTACACACAAGTTCGTATTAATGTTCACATTCCAATACAAGTTCATGTTGGAGTTTTCGTTCACGCTGAAGAGTCACGTTTGCAGTATGTCATGATTGCTTACAGAATTGTAGTCATGTGGACCTTTTCTTTCTCTGTAAGAAAAAGCTACAATGACTGGGAACAATGACAATGCTAGCACAAGAGTGGATGAGGCTCTGTATGTCGTCGCTGCCGAGTAGTGGGTGGGGCACAAGATTCAAGTTAATAGCCGATTTGTGTCCGCTCGTTGCTAGTGTCCCACGTACAAGAAGAACTTGTACAGGGAAGATTTGCCCCAGGCATGTCCGTGCCTGAACTATTTCTGCCTGAGTGCGTACAGTGGTCTACCAAATGTTTTGAGCCCTCAGATGGAGTAATCTCATGACCGGACCATGCAAAAAACGAGTGGGCATGGATACGTTTTCTGAGCGGTCTGATCACAAGACTCGTGGAAGGTGAGTCCTCAGCCCAGGTTTTCTTGGAGACTAACAGGAAGTGAAAGTAGATGTAAGGTGAACTTGCAGGAATTGATAGTAGATGCTGCAGGAACAGCTTGGCTATCAAAGCAGGAACTAAGGTATAAGGCAGATTAACAGAATACCATTTTTCTGCAGAAACATGTTGTGCATGAGCAGAAGAGGCAGATCCACTCCACCGTCTATATTCTCAGGAAACCTATAACGTACGTATGAATACAAATGTAGCCATGATACAGGCATGTAATACTGGCCACTACGGCATGTTACAGAAAATCCATCGGCATAGGGCATAACTGAACTCCCGACAACTTCACCACACTAACAATTACAACTAGAGAGAAAAAGCTAATACCTCTTCACATTAATCTTATACTTTTACCAACAAGACTGCATGAGCCCCACAGTCAGGATATACGTATGTGATTAAGCCAGAAATGCTAAGGAATACAGATACAGCTGCTAGACTGACTAACTTCAATGATGTGCGCTGCCTTAAATACCGTCATTTCCCCTTCTCTCACTGCTGTACACCCCCACAATCCTTGGTTTGTGGTGACCTTTGAACTATAACTGGTCCTGCTGTAGTACTCCACAAATGAATTATTGTTGTACATCGTGTACTGTGTAGCGTAAGTGGCCATGTGCAGGCCCGTAAGAAGCAAATTTCGATTGGTCCGGCGGGGCAGTGGGGCAGGGTTGGATTGACAACCTGGACTTACATTGCGTAGAGATGATGTAACTGTAAAAGTTTGGAGTTCATATTTTGTTCCGTTTTGAAGCTGTGGGCCTGGAACAAAATCTGCATGGTGAGCAACAATTGGAACTGCGTAACATTGTTTTGGTATTAGCAGAGCGACATTAGGTACTCATGTGCGACAATTAGCATATGAAGCACCTTGTGTTTGACCACGTCAGTTTGGAGGTAACACGTTTTAGTCCACGATCGCTTAATATAAATAGTATAATTGTAGACTCAATGCAGCAGCGAAAGTTCAAAGTTCATACGCCATTCCGTTTTGAAGCAGTGGACCCCGGTACAAAAACTGCGCGAGAATTGGCCACTTATGCTAGCTAGCTATAGCTATTGTCTGAGCCTATGACCTAAGCATACATGCACATGAAAGTAACTAACTCGAGCATAAGCCACCAATTATCGGCCAGTAATATACGGGTAAATGAACAGTGAATAAATAGGAATGAACGCCCTTTTTTTCTTCCAGTTGAGGCATTACTACTCTCTGCAAGCCAATTATGTGCTAATTGCTGCGAGACTAACAGGAACTGAAAATAGATGTAAGATAAACTTACAGGAATTGATAGCAGGTGCTACAGGAACAGCTTGGCTATCATAGCAGGAACTAAGGTATAAGGCAGATAAATGGAATGCCATTTTTCTGCAGACACATGTGCCGTGCGTGAGTAGCAGCAAAGGCAGATCTACTCCACCTTCTATATTCCCATACAACCCATAACGTATGAATACAAATGTGTGTTGTACTACAAACCCATCATACAAACAGGGAAAGGGGAGGGGGAGGGGGTTGCACAATCACCTGCCATGATACAGGCATGTAATACTGGCCACTATGGCATGTTACAGAAAATACATTGACATTTCATATTTTTTCACATAAATTGTGTGCATTTTCATGCCCAGGCAGATCCTATGAAACGTTACATTTCCTCAGGTTTTTCATGTAGGCAATAAATCATAATTTCTAGCATATCTTTAGAAATACGCTGTGAAGCTTTCATGTGGTTTTACATGCAATTTCATAACCTGATCTTCCAATAGTGCCACTGTACTACTGGAGGATCAGGTTATGAAATTACGTAATTGTCAGTGTGGTGAAGTTCCATAGTCCAGTTACACCCTACGCCAAGGGATAGATTGCGTAACTGGACTACAGACCTTCACCACACTAACAATTACAACTAGCTAAGAGAGAAAAAGCTAACACCTCTTCACATTTGTCTTACACTCTTACCAACAAGACTACGAGCCCCACAGTCAGGATTCATATGTAACTAGTGATACACAAAATTAATGTGCAGGGATGTCCTCGCTTCGCGAGAACTGCTGGGCATGGTACATGGCATGCAGAAGGCACGCCCATAACACCCACCCACAAAATACAGTGGACTAAGAAAAAGGTCAAACACATACCCACAAAACAAAATGGCTATTTGCTATTATGTGCCTAGAAGACCAGAGGCTGAAGCTAGCTTAATGTGATAGTGATCGCTTCCAAGTCTCCCTGTTTGGAGTTTTATAGCAAATGTAAGTGTTCGCTGCGTGTTTGATAGGCTATACCAGGAGAACTGGCTGGAACAGTTGGCAATGAAAAAAGGTCAATCGAACTGGAGTATAGCCCTGCTTCGCTCCGAATTAAGCCAGAAATGTTATTAAAGGAATTCATATACAGCTACTATATTTCCCTTACCACATGTCTGAGCCAATATCTGCACTGCTTCAGTGAGTGCACATGCACAGGGCTGGACAGAGTAAATTGAATTAGTAAACAAGATAAGCAGCAGCAACCACAAGGCAGACATAGTTACACAACAGAGCATAAGTACTGGTGGCCGCAGGCAACACTAGTACTGCTTGGCTGATTATGTAACTAGATGGCAACCACCTAGCATAATCTAATAACAACACAACCTGAGATGATATGCCCTCCCACTTCGCACTCCATCAATCAACATCCCTTCTGGGGTGTTATAACTAATATGTAAGCCGCCAATTATCGGCCGGTAGTATAGGGGGAAAATTCCGTAAATGTACAGTGAATAAACAGGGATGAATGGCCATTTTACTTCCGGTTGAGGCATTACTGGATTCTTCAAGCCAATTATGCACTAATTGCTGTGTTTCTTTGCAGGATGAGGTCATAGCTGACTGATTCGCGCAGAACCGGCATCAATCGGACCTACCGTTTGCTGAAGGTATTTGGGTGGGTTTGACCCATTAGCGATTGCAAAGTCACCTTCAAAAAACGCCACAATCTAACATCCTGTCATCCCACCAGATGGGATTCGGTTGGAAACATGTCAAAAGGTATAGGGAAGACAATCCGTAAAAGTAATGTCACAGTGTCATTCCTACCATATTTGGCTGCTTTTTAGGATTCCATTCCTATATGTGCTTTCATTCTTGCAAACATTTTCTAGTAACTTGTAATTCCACCATTCCTGCTCATCACCAGCAGTCATTTATATGGCCACAAGTCATGCTCTGCACATGCATTACAACTTTGTATTGTGTATATAGTACATCTGTGGTAATACCATATACAGCAACAGAGAGTACAGCTGTGTTCTCTGGTATAGTGCATTGTAGCTGCATGAAGTAAAGATGAACATTCGAGCGTGTACTTTCTTTCTAGCTCTATTCTGTAGCTTCACTGCTAAAGCTCAGCTGAGCAGTGCTACTAGCCAAGTAGACATTAGCTCACTGCCAGTCACCTACCCTGCTACAGTTATAGCAGGAGGGGAGCAGACCTGTCCAGCAAAGAGTGACTTGGACAAAGTAAGAGCAAACATCACTCAAGATGTGAGTTCGATGGTCCAGAGCATGGTCTTGCCACAGATCTGTCATTCAAACTTAGGAAAAGACCAGGAGAATCCTGCGGCTTCATGCCAAAAAATTGTAGAATGCAACTCCAGTGCCTCATCTGGTGACTACTGGCTCAGGAGTGGCAATGGGTCTGCAGTTCAGATGTTCTGTAACATGACCAGGAGATGCTGCAACAGCGCTGGAGGTTGGACCCGTGTGGCCTACCTCGATATGACTGACTCCAACCACCAGTGCCCACCAGCATGGAGGGAGGTCTCAACACCAATAAGGACATGCGGAAGAACGAACAACACTCTCATACCTTCTAGGGGAGGCTGTAGCACAGTAACATTCAACAGCAATGGCATCACGTATTCACGTGTGTGTGGACGGATCACCGCTTATCAGTATGCTCATCCAGAAGCATTCGGACCTTATACCAACAGTCCTGCAGTTAGCAGCACAATCTATGATCCCTATGTCGATGGTGTGGTAGTCACACAGGGTGATCCATGGAGCCATATCTGGACATTTTCGGGTGCATACAATCAGAACAGGACGGGGAACATTGTGTGCCCTTGTACTAATGCCAATAATCCTGCTAACTCCCGTATTCGCATTCCTCCCTGGGTGGGGGAGGATTACTTTTGTGAGACTGGAGTGAATGATGGTAGTGATGTTTCACTGGGGACATTCTATCCTGATGACCCACTCTGGGATGGAGAGAACTGTGGACTAACAAGCACTTGCTGTGAGTTCAACAATCCACCTTGGTTTTGTAAGGAGCTGGATATGACCTCAGTCAGCGATATCAGAGTGAGCGTGTGTGGAAATGGAGGTATTAATAATGAAGACACTCCCATTGAACTAATTGAGATCTACATACAATAATGCATTATGCCTTGTTTATTCCTACTATTATCATAATTATTCTGTACACGTTCTTGATTTTTGCTGCTTTTTTTTGCTTTGTGTACTGCACTTAGCATGCAATTGGGAACTTGACCTTAAAGTTGATTTAGGAACATCTTTTCATGAATGATGTATTTCATTTGACACTATACAGGGAGTTACCTTTTGCATAGTGCATGCATAAGTATAGATAAATGACTCAGATAACACAAAGCTTCTCCATTCCTACTCTATTAGGCAGTCTACAATCAATGGAGTGGACTAGTAGACTGGACTGGACTACTGGACTGGCCTAAAACGCATAAAAACGTCTTTCTCAATACTAATTAGCCCTTCTTAGCCTCATTCCCAGGCTCCACTCCCCAGCTTTTCCAATACCGTTTTTCTACACAGTATGAGAAAAGCTGGGGTGTGGAGCCTGGGAAGGGTGTCTTTATTCGGTGGACTGGAATGGACTACTGGACCACTGGAATGGACTACTGGAACACTGGAATGGATTACTGGCCGTATCTCACATGCGCACAAGATGGGAAAGGCGGGGCTTGGACCGTACTGTACCGTAACCTGGTTCTGCAACTACTCAGATAAGATATTTAATACAGCAATGTGTATTTTATCACTGCAGTGTACCTTGCATTCAGGCTTACTGCCCATACTTTAAACAGGTAATGCTGCAGCTTAATTGTATTCTTGGATACTCCGACCCTCGCTCAACTGCTTCCTGTGCATACTGAGCACTTGGCCCTAGCCACATGATATTGGTCGTACCTAGACCCAACTTTACCTTTGTTTTCTTGTGTTGATGTTTCTACTTTCTACTGCTCCCCAGGTTTAGTAGCCTCATTCCCATGCCTTCCCCGCACAAGCAAGCAAAGCGAGCGCCACTTTGCTTGCTTGTGTCGAAATGATGAGGCCACAGGTTTTAACTAGCATTGTGACTTTGTTTTTGTGATTATGTTCTGTACTAGCCTCGTTCCCAGGCCCTGCTTTGTTTGGTTACACTTACGTTCGTGCAACCGAATAAAGCGGGGGCCTAGGAATGAGGCTAGTTCTGTACCACTTTAGAGCTGAAACACTTCTGTGTATGCATTATCCTTTGGTTACTAGAGTTGCAGCTAATGTAGACAATGGACATTGTCATTAATACGTGGTATTGCAGCACTTTGACATGTGCATGACCATATGCCACGTTATCAGAGTCATATGTCTGAAATACATTGTTTCCTGTCAAAGCTGTGTACTATGCTGGCTACATTTGTGTAGTAGAGAGTCATGATTTTAGCTGATGAGCAGATTTTTTGGGATAGCTCATGGTATGTGACCATGAGATATCCCTACTATGATAGCCATGTAAGGTATCACAATCAGCAGAACGTTGTTCCCTTACAAAAACTGTAGTAGAGCTAAAATGATAATGATGCAACTCCAGCAACCAATCCATTGTTTAAATAACCTTTCCATTGATGCATGCATGCATGTGTATGGTTGGCATTGAAATTCAAACATGTGACAGGCATGTTCCAGTCCATTCCAGTGTTCCAGTAGTCTATTCCAGTAGTCCAGTGATCCATTCCAGTCCACTGAATAAAGACTCCCAGCCTGGGAACGAGGCTGAACCCTTCTAGGAAGTGGGTGTTTCCTAATTTAAGTCTGTAATTTGCTGCAAATTAAGCCCGAGCAGGCCCAAGCTATGGGTGTCCATGCCACTAGGGACTGGTCAAATGTCACGTGCATATGGAATGACACTTTGAGTTGCACTGTAAAGATTTATAAATAACCACTATTAGAAGCTTTAGCATGGACAAAAATATGTTTTATGGCATTTTTGACCAGTCCAGGCCACCAGTCCAGCCATTGATTGTAGACCATCACTCTACTATAAAGGTATAGGGCATTAAAGCAACATCTGTAGAAGACATAGTAGTTTTTCTGTGGTGATAACCTATATTGTTTGGTGTATTCACTACAGGCAGTAGCATTTTGTCTACTGTGCTAGGAGCAACTCCACCACCTGAACTTGGCTAGCACTGAGACTGCTGCTGTGGATTACAAACCTTGAGTGGATTCAGGGTATAGGAATGGAAATATGGGAACAGGATCACATTGAGATTAAAGTTGCAATGAGCATGCTCACTCTCCCTAATCTGATATAACAAGAGGGAAGTACGTATTGTAAAAAAATAAATAAATAAAAAAGCTGCAGAACAAAGGACTACAAAATGAGGCCAAAAAAAGCCATTGTACTCTCAGTAGAGAATGTACACTCCACACTGGAAGAGTGTAGAGCCAGAAGCGGATAAGGATTATACACTTGTTTCACGTATATTACTTATGCATATGTCTACATCATACCATACCCCCTATATATTTTCTATTGCATTTCACTTCAACATTAATTTCATAATGATGTAAGCTATTCTGCCCATGCACAATTACAATATTACTTAACAGGGTTTGACATAATTTAGGAATGTATTGGGTATGTCAAAAACCTAAAATGCTGATGCATCGTGAATAGTAACCAAAATCAAATAATTACAGGAAGACGGGTATTAGTTTTGCACCAACTACTCAGAAGTGTTTTATAGTAATGCAGGCATGTATAGTGCATAGTAGGCGCTCTCTATACCACTCGTTATTCGTGCATACTAATGGATACATTTTCAGTGGAGCTACGAAAAGGAACGTCTAACTACCAGACATCCTAGAAGGTGTGTTACATACTACACAGTGCATGCAGTGAAACCATATCTTAATTACAACATGATATGACAGCAGATCAAGCCAAGGAGATGTGATAGCAAGTGGCTTCCTCATAGGCTCCTGGTAGCTGTAATCGAAAAGCTGTAATAGATAATGGGAACTATGGAAATGAAAAGCTTCTCCGGTCACAACATGTATAGTGCACCATGTAGTTTATTTCTGGATACACCAGCAAAAAACCTCTGGCTACACATGAAAGCAAAACTTTAGCCTGCTAACTATGTAAACAGTGAAGACTTGAAGCCAAATAAGCTAGCACAGCATGCTGACCTATTTAATAGTGCACGACCAATGAGTTTTGTGTACTGGCCAGGCTGCTTTAGCTGTGTCATGCTTAGATCTTGTACTCTACTATGGCTGTGTGTAGCTATGATACTTGTAGAGTCACCAGGAGCTGTTAAAGTAGTAGCTAACCAACACAGAGCTGGCACACAGCATACGGACTTTTTCTTGACTGTGGAATATGCATGGGGAAGTTTAATGAAGGTCATGCTGTCCCACATCCTTTTATATTAAGGCCCACAACCGCCTTGCATGAGAGGTCACGCTGGAAGGACCAGTGGAGAAATGAATTAAAAAAAGAAGAAATGGGTCTGTAGTTTACCAGGAAGCACTAGGCAGTTATTCAATTAGAAGCCTTGGCTTTACCTTGGCCTCTAATTGAATAACTGCCTCCTGTATTTGATAAACCACAGCAGCTGGCAACATACTCTCAACATGCACTATAACATCTGTTGTGATACCACACAGAAAGTAGCTACTGTGAAATCGATTTATTCTCTGGTACAGTGTGTTGCAGCTGCATGAAGTAAGCGCAGATATCACTCAAGATGTGAGTTCGATAGTCCAGAGCATGGTTTTGCCACAGATCTGTCGTTCAAACTTAGGACAAAACCAGGAGAATCCTGCAGCTTCATGCCAAAAAATTGTAGAATGCAACTCCAGTGTCTCATCTGGTGACTACTGGCTCAGGAGTGGGAATAGGTCTGCAGTTCAGATGTTCTGCAACATGACCAGGAGATGCTGCAACAGCGCTGGAGGTTGGACCCGTGTGGCCTACCTCGACATGACTGACTCCAACCACCAGTGCCCACCAGCATGGAGGGAGATCCCAACACCAAAAAGAACGTGCGGAAGAACGAATGACACTTTCAGACGTGCATGGGCACAGTAACATTCAACAGCAATGGCATCACATATTCCCGTGTGTGTGGACGGATCACTGCTTATCAGTATGCTCATCCAAATGTATTTGGACCTTATACCAACACTCCTGGCACAATCTATGATCCCTATGTCGATGGTGTGGTAGTCACACAGGGTGATCCATGGAGCCATATTTGGACATTTTCAGGTGCATACAATCAGAACAGGAATAGCATTGGTGTGTGCCCTTGTACTAATCCCAGTAATTCTGCAATCTCCCGTATTCGCATTCCTCCCTGGGTGGGGGATGATTACTTTTGTGAGACTGGAGTGAATGATGGTAGTGATGTTTCACTGGGGACATTGTATCCCGATGACCCACTCTGGGATGGAGAGAACTGTGGACTAACAAGCACTTGCTGTGAGTTCAACAATCCGCCTTGGTTTTGTAAGGAGCTGGATATGACCTCAGTCAGTAATATTAGAGTGAGCATGTGTGGAAATGGAGCTGTTATTGGTGAAGACACTCCCATTGAACTGATTGAAATCTACATACAATAATGCATTATGCCTTGTTTAGTCCTACAATTATTCTGTACATGTTCTATCTGCTTTTTTTTTGCTTTATGGAACTTAACCTTAATTGCTGATTTAGGAACATCTTTTCATGAATGATGTATTTCATGTGACACTATATCACTGCAAAAACATGAGGATTGTTTCAACCCAGCTTGGGTACCACAGTTGCAATTCAAGGGTCACCTGACATGTATATAGTTGCAGGAATAAGAAGTGGTCAGCTTTCCCTTGTTAGCTACAAGAGAAACTACATAGTTAATGACTATCTTATTACATTTGCTGTGATTGGCTTCCTAACTAGAAATATGTGGCTATACTGGCTAGCTTCCCTAACTGGAAGTATATGGCTGTACTGGCTAGCTCTTCTGGCACCAGTCAAATTATCTGATGATTGTGAGTGAACATCTGGTAAGGAATAACAAGTGGTCAACTTTACCCTTGTTATAGATACTAGCTACACAGTTAGTGACTCTGTGACTGGCTTCCCTAACTGGAAGTATGTGGCTACACTGGCGTGTAGAACGTCTGGTGTCCTAAATGAAATTTCTTGTCACAGACACCTTTCCCCTTTGGAAACCAGTAACCACTCAGTAGTTAAATCATTTTATTTATTTTTACAGAGAGCTAGCATACCCTGCTGTCAAAAATTGGAGTCTCAGATCTAAAGTGGTGATCATGTATGCACACTGTTTTTTAGCAAAGCTGCCACTGAGATAACCCTAGCCAGGTTAAAGTGGTGAGATATTGGCACTTTCAAGTTACACAGAAATTGTGAAGCAAGTATTTAGAAAGAATGATAAACAGATAGACAGACAGCAGGACAGACAGCAGGACATGAAAATATTCCTGAAGTCTCTGCAAAGTGTAATGACTTAATAATAAGAATCAGCAAAGTCAGTTTCATGATCTGGATGTTCAATTATGACTGACCTAACTCGCACCATTGCATCAACACAATCAGAGCATGCTATTACAACACAATCAGAGCATGCTATTACAGTGCCACATCTGATGACTACTGGCTCAGGAGTGACAAGTAGTTCTAAAATGACAATTTTTCGATTTCAATAGATGCATTGTTTCTGATACAGCAATACTCGTTTCCATAGAAAAATACTGTCCTAAACTACTTGTCAATATACGCTTAGTGCCCTTAGCTATACAAAACTCCGTTTTGTTGTAGAATAGATATATGTAGCAGATTTAAAGTTATAGGCACAGATGGGCACTTGGGTCGGGTTTGAAGCTACAGATGCGTGCATTTGATCATTTCTGTTCATCACCACGACAGAGTTATTTATACCGCAACAAGAAGTCATACTCTCCACATGTACCATAACCTTGCACTGTGTATTTCTTGCGAGGGGTTATCCTCGTTCCCAGGCTCCGCCCATGCAAGAGCCTGGGAACGAGGCTAGTATGATGTGTGAGTCTACTATCATATAGTGATACTAAATAGTGCGTGGTTGTACAGGCTTTGAAGTGGATCACTTTGCACATGATTTCCAGCAAAATCAGCTACAAAATCTGATATATAGCAGATGTGTACCCTCACATGATAACACCCGGGCTCCCCACCTGCTTTACTATTTTCATGAGTGGGAGGCGAGCAAAGGAACAAGTAAGCAAAATAAAATATATAGCCTACGTAGTTTCCAGGCCTCTGCCCGGCTTTTGCCAGGGGAGAGAGAGCCTGGGAATGAGGCTAGCTAAATGGGCTGCAGAAAAAAAATCACACATACTCCAATACTGGTTTTGTGGAGCAATATAGCCTCATAAACAGTGAGTAAACAATGAGATCGTTTCTGACTATAAACTGAGCAAACAATGAAAGTGTTTTTGACTAAACAGTGAGTAAACAATTAGGGTTTCTGCTGTACTCTAATTCAATGATCCTTAACTGTAGGTGAACACCTCTACTTTTACTGCGAAATTTACAGTTGCTACTTCAGAACTGCTATCTCACTGCAAAAACATAAGGGTTGTTTTAACTCAGCTAGTTGCAATTTAAGGGTCAAAAACAATAACGTGAGGGTTGTTTTTGATCCTTAAAATTGCAACTGTGGCAACTAAGCTGGGTTAAAACAACAGTCATGTTTTTGCAGTGTATATATATATATATACTTGTGGCAGCTTTCATACTACTTGTAACTAGTCAACTGGTTGTTTCTGGGATTGAGAGAAGCCATACCAGATAGACTTGAAGATCAGAAGAGCTCATAAGCAGAAGCAAAAGAAAGAGTGATTTATGTAAGTGATAGCAAAGGCTTGCAACCAGTGTAGCTCTCACCTGATGGAGCGTGTTAACATACACTGCATGGGGCATAGAACTTTGATCATAGAGTAAACAAATCAGCAGCAGCAGTAACCATCAATAGCATGCTGTGAATGGCACAATCACGTTCTGTAGTATTGATATTTCCAGCAACCCATGATTATCATAATGTATGGAAGTATATAGTACCGCTTTTCCTACTACATCAGTGTAGTGTAAAATACTTTTTTGGGAACCTAAACACCCTGGAGTGGGGGGGAGAAGCAATACGACTGTAACTCAAAAGAAGTTACTGTAAAGCCAGACTGTATGTTCACAACAGCTACAGCACAACTGTATAGTGAGCAACAAATGGTAACAAGAACAAAGTCAAGGCTGGAAGCCTAATTCACAATAATACGCAGCGTACAATCAATGGAAGGGTTAATGATAAATGGATTATACTCTTGTACGCACAGTGAACTCCCTTGTACTTCCCAGACACGCCCTAGAGAAAAATATGTAAGACTGTAAACATATCAGTCGCACAAAGATTTGGGTGTTTTTCTGTGCGTAGGCATACTAGTGAAAAAAATTCTACTGAATAAAACTTAAGGTGAGGTTGAAGTTTGAATCTATTATAGCTAGCTAGCATAACTGTTGGTACAGTGCCTTCAATATACATTACTACTTAGACATAACCAATATACGGTAATCAGTTTTTTTGGGCTTTAAAGTGTAGAGATACATGTAGCTATTGGGTCATATTTTTATGTAGTACAGGGCCATCACAAGTCATGTTTCAGCTGATGGACAGATTGTTATTGCAACACTATGACATAGCTACCTTTGATGACATAGCTCACGGTCACATGCCAACGTACTACAATACCTGGAAAGGAATTACAATGTATCCATTGTTCTGTAATTCTACCATTCTTATCCACTTATTCACAGTTGCAAAGAATGGGTTGGAAGTGGAGTGCAGCGGTGCTGGTCCTCTTGACACTGCTCTTCAGCGCTAAGGCTCAGCAGGGATTTCGTGCCAGAGTAATAGCGGGAGGGAACAACATGTGTCCCTCTGAGAATGAGCTGAATATTGCAAGAGCAAACATAAGCCAGCAAATCAGTTCCATAATCCCAACCCTTCGACGTCACTCAAGGTTAGGAAGAGACCAGGAGAATCCTGCGACATCATGTCAACAGATCATAGAAGATAGCTCCAGTGCCTCATCCGGTGACTACTGGCTCAGGAGTGGGAATGGGTCTGCAGTTCAGATGTTTTGCAACATGACCAGGAGATGCTGCAACAGCGCTGGAGGTTGGACCCGTGTGGCCTACCTCGACATGACTGATCCCACCCACCAGTGCCCACGACAGTGGAAGGAAATCCTGACGCCAAAGAGGACATGCGGAAGAACAAATGAAACTCTTAGCGATGGAGGTGGCTGTAGCACAGCAAGATTTAATGGCAATGGTATCACATACTCTCGTGTATGTGGTAGAATCACGGCTTATCAGTTTGCTCAACCAAATGCTTTCGGTCCCTACCGGAACACTCGTGATATCAGCGGCACGATCTACGATCCTTACGTTGATGGTGTGGTAGTTACTCAGGACGCTCCAAGAAGCCACGTCTGGACATTTGCTGGGGCACATAGCCAAACAAGTACAGGTTTTCAAGTGTGTCCCTGTACCAACGCTAACAACCCAAGCAGACGCAATATCCTGATTCCTCCCTGGGTGGGAGAGGATTACTTCTGTGAGACTGGAGTGAATGACGACAATGACGCACCTGTTGGCACGTTCTTCCCTGATGACCCGCTGTGGGATGGAAGGAACTGTACGCTGACGAGCACGTGCTGCGAGTTAAACAATCCACCGTGGTTTTGCAAGCGGTTAGATATGAACTCAGTCAGTGATATTGAAGTAAGCATATGTGGAAACGACAATGTCAGTAATGAAGACACTCCCATTGAAATGATCGAGATTTACGTTAAATAGAGTTTCTCCTAAACTTTAACTTTTTTAAGTCCCTGTATGCAGGCTTTGCACTACTTCTTTCGTAATAGTGTACAGACAGGATTGGAGTATAAGTTATTGTACATTAAGCCTCTGAGCTAGAGAGTCTTGCAGTGGTTTGTTAAAACCACATTACTACATGTACATCAGTGCCATGTGCAACATTGATAATTACATACCCACTTTGAGTAACAATATGGGGCAATACACTGCATGGTATAAGTTTGGATTAGCCTCGTACCCAGCCATTCCAGCTTTTTTTCGCTTCCAGTAAGCAAAAAAAAAAGCTGGGATATAAAACATTCTTTGAACATAAAGGTTCTGAGCATAAACGTGGAGGCTTAACAAAAGATGTAGCTGTTGGTCAGCTAGGTATTAGCTTGCTGATCAACTCCAGGTGGTAAATCATGGACAGCTATGATCAGGGTTTCCTATTTTCGACGGGGAAGGGGGGGGGGAGGATGGAGTAAGTTATTGCATTGAAGCTATACTCCCCAGGGGGTCTGGAGGTATACTCCCCAGGGGGTCTGGAGGTATACTCCCCAGGGGGTCTAGAGGTATACTCCCCAGATGCTTGATGTTGTTTCTGAGGCACCAGAAACAATCCAAAATTGCATCAACTATCCAAAATTCTGGGGAGGGGAATCCCCAGCTGTTTGGGCCCATCAGTGAAGTTGCAATAGCAGGTTCTCCTTTTGTTATATCTGATAAATGTATCACTGCACACCATACATGTAAAAACACACATTGTATAGGTATGCCACGTCATGCATGTGATCTTAATAAGTTCACATGTACATGTACGTGTCTGGTCATGTGCACATGTCACCTGCTTTGAGGAAATTAGCCCTTATAATTTCCACGCAAAATTATTTAGCATATAGGAATAAGAAAACAATTACTCACATGCAGCCTATACCATTATGCAACCACTCAGTTTCATATAGCTCTAAGGTACCAACTGCTTTTTTTGAAAGCAGGCAGTGTAATTACAGGGATCACATTCCGTGTAAGACTCTTGCAACGCGACACGTGAGACAACATTGGCGAAGCTCTCAGCTGAACACAAACCTGCTTCTCCATGGATATGAGGGTTGCTACGGCACGGTTGTATCGTCTCAACTTCGAGCTGTCCCCTTTCTCTTGAGCTTGAGTGACTGCCGTCTCATACATCTGAAACGGGATGAAGCAGTATCAATTAATAGGACCAGGAAATACAGCACAACCTCATGCAGTGGAATCAGAGAAAGATACACCTGAAATTGCCTGGTACGGCAGAATCGCTAAACCACATTTGAAACAAGACTGATATTTCCTAGTAATGTATGATATAATTTTTGCACACGTTGCACAAACAAACAAACAAACAAATAAACAAACAGACAAACAAACAAACAAACAAATAAACAAATAGACAAACAAACAAACAAACAGACAAACAGACAAAATGCATTAACAAAAAGCAATCTTCGGCCCAGCTAGGTGTATGCCCAGCTGTTAAAAGGGGCAAGCACTGCGCTACATGTACATGTTGCTTGTATACATGTATGTATCATTGACAACTTGTGTTTTCTACTATAACACATTCATTCACAGAACAGGAGAGACTCAGCACAGTGTGAAGGTACCACCACATGATAGAGTGCTTAGTGGTTGACAATTACTTAATGGATCTATTACATCTGGGCTGTGATGGCCACATTAGACACCCATTTGAATCTAATGATGCTATTTGGTTTACAATACTCTAGTACACGGGTGGTACAGTGTACCAATACAGTGATGGCTCAATGCCAATAGATTTTACTGCTTAGCTACATTGCCAACTTTTGAGTACACTCACCAACAGCGTGGTGACTTGGATGGAAGTCCTTACATACTGTACAGCATAAAGACTCAGACTTTGTGGCTTAATAGAATGAGTATGTATACCTTTCTGTTACAGTATAAGCATCTGCATTTAGGGATACGTCCCTACACTCAACATCCCAACTATGTAGCCTCGTTCCCAGGCCCACGTGCGCATTTCACTTTAGCAAGCTGTGGGCCTGGTAAATTTTCTCAAGCATGTGACATGTGACATGTAGGGTAGAAGGAAGGTAGAAGGGTGAATTCTTGCATGGGTGAGGACAGCTGCGGTTCCCAGACACTGAAGAGAGGCAGTGAATCTACATTTCTTGTAGCTACTCTTTGGAGCTGCTTGTACCACAGACCGAGCACTGAAACAGTGTCAATAGCAAAATGTAGAGAAGTGGAACAGTCTTTCGAGCGGTCGTGCCAACACACACTAATGTAAGTTCAATCACGTAATAAAACATACCAGTGTGCAGAGAACCTAGAGACAAGGCTAACGTACCAGTGTGCAGAGAACCTAGAGACAAGGCTAACGTACCAGTGTGCAGAGAACCTAGAGACAAGGCTAACGTACCAGTGTGCAGAGAACCTAGAGACAAGGCTATACTAACTATAATGCATATCTGATAATTATAGCAACAATAGTGGCACCTACTACACACCCGTTGCTGTGCTACGCCTTGAAAACATAGTGATTGAAAACCCATAGCAACAAATGCAGAAAAGGCGCTACAGTATCGGAATTCCTGTATTACACTGTATGTAATTATATAGTGTAGGTATTACCTCTATCTGCCAAACAATTTTTCTACTGTTTTTTGGCTTCCATCCTCACTAACCTTCAGTCGTTCAGTGACGGCCATCAGGTCTGGAGAGGCTACTGCCCCCCGGCCCCTAGGGGAGGGCTGGGGGGATTTCTTGCTTGAGGAGGGGGCACTACCATTGCTGGGTTGGGACGTCCCCTTGGTAGGCCCAGCGAGTACCTATAGTGGAGAAGTGGGCTTTGTGTAGGCAGATACATGTAAATTTAGGTTTATATGAATATACCAGCCCACGTTATATATGGCACGTTAAGATTTACTGGCAACCTTTGTGAGACAGACGTACATGTAACTCACCTCACACTTCCTCCCTCCTTCCTCCACCCCTCCCTTTCCCACCCCTCCCCTCCCTTCTCCCTTACTCCTCCCCCTACCCCCACCCCTCCCTTTCCCTCCCCCCTATTCCGCCCTCCTTCCCTTTCCCTCCCCTTTACTCCTCCCTCTACCCTCAACCCTCCTTCCCTCCACCCTTCCCTTTCCCTCCCCTACCCTCCCTACTCTTCCCTTCCCCTCCCCCTCCCCCTCCCTTCCCTCCCATTTATTCCGTCCTCTCCCCACATACCTCTAGCTCTCCCAAAAGCTCTGCCTCCTCCCCCTCACTCAAATCGCTGTCCTCTCCATCACTCTCCCCCAGACCCTCCAGCCCTGCAGCCACAGTATCCAGATGATCCATTAAACCTGAACCTGACTTTCCGGCTTTACTGGATTTAGAAGAAGTGTTCCCTTCAAGAGCGCGCAGCTCTGCCTCCAAAGCTGCTTCATCCGTCAGGTCAATGCCTCCGAGGTCTACATGATTTGAACAAAAGAGCATTCATTTATATCACAGCTACCATGGATTTAAAAGTGGCAGAGATGGTTTTCGCTAATACACACTCTATGGAGATACATGTGCCTCTATACTGAATATGTACATGCCTATACATGTACTTACAAGCGGAGAATTGGCTTAGGTTTGGCAGCACTAACACACACTACTGTGACCTTCCTTGTAAGAGAGCTGCAGCTGCAGATGTGCTCATAAACATAGCCATTCTCTTAGAGGGGACACACATACCTGAAATACTGTATAAGTGAAAACACAGCCACCATGTCCACCGTCTATGGACAAATGTAGTCTCGTGTATGCGTACATGTGTGAACAAACCACCTATAGACCTTCATCACCACATAACTGACTGTTGGTCGGGTTTTGATTGCGAGAATTTAATTGCGAGAGTGTTTTGAGCAGAACGCAATATGTATGCAATAGCGCATGCAAACACAATCATTCGCATGTGCAATAATGCCATGCGCACATTTATGTGCTCCATACAAAATAGAGAAAAACTTGTACTTTGTATTAATGCCTAATATAGAGCCCACTAGAGAACATTGAACATAATTAACTAATGCATATTTAACTAATGACTCTTACGTCATTCATTCAGTCGTACCTATCATTGATTCATGTGAACATCTGTTTCGATTGAGTTTCAAATACATGAGCAAGTAGGGTTACTCCTTATTATTTATGATAGGTACGACTCACCAAAGCACAGAGGAGCGATCGCCTTGACCGTCGAAGCGGAGGACGACCGCAAAGAGAAAGCCTCCCAATTAAGGAGCACCACCGCATGGTCCAGAGATGCCGATAATTCAGTGCCCGATAGAAGGCTGCGGGTACGAAACACCCGACGTGGAACCAGTGATCGCAGCCGCACTCATCACGACTCATGCAACCAGTCACCGAACGCCCAGTGGATCGACGCAAACAGCAAGAGTTGAAAAGGTAAAAAGGCCGAATGTATCGTCAGCCGGCACGACCGAGGACTGGCAGTACTTCAAGTCAAGGTGGAATGACTATGTAAAAGCAACCAGGTTGGAAGGGACCGACAGGATCATCCAACTATTAGAGTGCTGCGACGACCAGCTCCGCAAAGACCTCACCAGAAACGCTGGGGGCACCCTTACTGAAATGACCGAGGAGGAGGTGTTCACAGCCATGAGAAGGTTAGCCATAAGGGAGGAGAATACTATGGTAGCAAGGGTGACCCTACATAACATGAGGCAAGATCGAGACGAGCCAATACGTGCCTATGGGGCCAGATTGAGAGGACAGGCGAGTGTCTGCAAGTTCACACAACAATGTGCAGGGTGCGGGGCCAACGCGGACTACACAGAAGCCATGGTCAAAGACGTGCTTTGCAGGGGTTTGGAAGACACTGAGATACAGATGGACTTGTTGGGAGACAAGAACCAAGATATCACATTGGAACAGGTCCTTAGGTTTGTCGAGGCGAAGGAAGCAGGAAAAAGGTCAGCATCCCGCCTGCTACTGCCACAAGCAACGGATGCAGTGACTGGCAGCTCATACAGGAGGCAGAAGAAAACATCAGCCAAAGGCCCGCCACCGAAGGATCAAGATACCTGCACATACTGTGGGACCAGGGGGCACGGCAGAAACCCCCCAACAAGAATCAGGAGAATTGAATGTCCAGCCTTTGGCACCAAGTGCAACCGTTGTGACAAAGACCACCACTTCGAGAAGATGTGCAGGAGCAAACGCGGTACGAGGCCGGCAAAAAACACCGAACACGAAGACGCAATATTCGACACACTATGCGAGATCACGTCAGCGGACAGCACCAAAAGCACCACCCTGGACCACCATGTCTTCGATAAGTTCACAAGAGAATGGTTGAGGAAACAATCCAAACCTCAACCATACATCAGGCTACAGATGAGCATCCGACAGGAGGACTACAACCACTTTGGGTTCCCTCTCAAAATACCACAAAAGCAGTCCTTCATCAGCGCCATGGCTGACACAGGCTGCCAAAGTTGCCTAGCAGGTCTCAAGATCGTGAGGAAACTCGGCCTCTCCACCAAGGACCTCATCCCCGTCGACCTCAAGATGCACGCAGCAGACAACCACAACATATGCATCCTGGGTGCCACCATATTGAGGTTATCAGGAAAAAACAACAAGGGAGAAGAAAAGTCCACCAGGCAAATGGTCTATGTGACTCACAAAACTGACAAGCTATTCCTCAGCAGGGAAGCATGCATAGACCTAGGGATCATCCCAAACAAATTCCCTACAATGGACGAAGCCGAAAGAACCAACCCCGTCAACTCCATCGGAGCCACCGACACCTCCCCACCACAACAGGAATGTCAATGCCCCAAACGGACTAAGCCACCACCAATCCCTACCTCTCTGCCATACCCAGCCACAGAAGCCAACAGGGAGAAACTCCAGCAATACCTTCTGGACTACTACAGTTCCAGCACCTTCAACATCTGTGAACATCAGACCCTACCACTCATGGAAAGCCCACCAATGAGACTGATGATCGACCCACACGCAAACCCCACCGCTCATCACTCACCCATACCAGTACCCCTCCACTGGCAAGACGACGTCAAAGCCGGCCTAGACAGAGACGTGAGACTGGGAGTACTTGAACCCGTACCAATTGGAGAACCGGTCACATGGTGCCATCGCATGGTCATTTGCGCCAAAAAGAACGGCACGCCCAGAAGGACGATCGACTTCCAACCTCTCAACATCCATGCCACCAGAGAAACACATCACACCCAGTCACCTTTCCACCAGGCAAGATCGGTCCCTCAAGGGAAGAAGAAAACCGTCTTCGACGCATGGAATGGTTACCACAGTGTACCCCTCCATCCTGAAGACCAACACTATACCACTTTTATCACCCCTTGGGGCCGCTACAGATACCGCACAGCCCCACAAGGCTACATTGTCTCAGGCGACGGATACACCAGGAGATATGACGAGATCACCTCATCCATCCCAAACAAAACCAAGTGCGTAGACGACACTCTCCTATGGTCTGACACAATAGAAGAAAGCTTCTTCCAAGCATCCAACTGGTTGGATACCTGTGGCAGACATGGAATCACCCTCAACCCTGAGAAGTTCAGATTTGCTAAAGACGAAGTTGAATTCGCAGGCTTCGAAATCACCAACGACACCGTGCGACCATGCAAGAAATACATCAAGGCCATCTCCGACTTCCCCACCCCACAGAGCCTAACGGATGTAAGATCCTGGTTTGGTTTGGTGAACCAGGTATCATATGCATTTAGCATGGCCGACACGATGCTACCCTTCCGGGAACTACTCAAGCCCAGCAACAAATTCCAATGGAACGACACACTACAACAGGCATTCGAAAAGTCGAAGCTAACCATCATCGACGAAATCCACAATGGAGTCAAAATCTTCGACAAAACCAAACCCACATGCCTGGCCACCGATTGGTCAAAACATGGCATCGGTTACTGGTTGTTCCAGAAACACTGCTCCTGCCCCTCCAACGACCTCTTTTGCTGCAAACAAGGCTGGAAGATCACCCTAGTGGGCAGCAGATTCACACACGCTGCCGAATCCAGATATGCACCAATCGAAGGTGAAGCACTGGCAGTGGCAGATGCCCTGGACAAAGCAAGACACTTCGTCCTGGGATGCGAAAACCTGACCATTGCAGTAGACCACAGACCACTCTTAAAAATATTCGGGGACAGATCCCTAGATCACATCTGCAACACTAGACTGAGGAACCTAAAAGAGAAAACCCTAAGATACCACTTCAAAATGGTTCACATACCGGGTGTCAAGAACAGAGCTCCTGATACCCTCTCAAGACACCCCACAGGTGATCATCACCCACCCAAAATGGTCCTCCATGATGACATACACAGCATCCAAGATAACACCGCCACCCCCCCTCCCCACATTCCCACCCAACTCATGGCTGGCATGTGCACAGACGACCAACTACACTCTATCCGAACGGAAAACCAACTACAGGAGTCACTCCTATCCTCCCTACACTCCACACATACCGTCAATTGGGAACAAGTCCAAACCGCTACATCATCCGACGACAACATGCTCCTCCTCCTCTCCACCATCGAAGATGGCATTCCCGAATTTAAACATCAACTACCGCCACCCATCAGAGAATACCACCAATTCAGGAGACATCTACACAGCAGTGATGGCGTCGTAATTTACAAGGATCGAATCGTCATTCCACCTTCCCTACGACCTTCATGCCTATCTGCCCTGCATGCTGCCCACCAGGGCACATCGGCCATGACATCAAAAGCGGAAGCATCAATCTTCTGGCCTGGCATCACAAACGACATTCAAGCCACCAGAGCCAATTGCTCACACTGCAACAGGATGGCCCCATCACAGGCGGCACTACCACCCACACCTCCCACCCTACCGGAGTACCCATTTCAGTGCATATGTGCAGACTACTTCCACTACCAAGGCTACACTTACCTTGTCATCATTGACCGATACTCCAACTGGCCTATAGTGGAGAGAGCCAAAGATGGAGCCCAAGGACTAATTAATGTCCTAAGACACACCTTTGCCACTTATGGCATCCCAGACGAACTCTCATCAGATGGTGGCCCTGAGTTCGTAGCCCACACCACCAGGCAATTTCTACACAACTGGGGGATACACCACCGTCTTAGCTCTGTAGCGTTCCCCCACAGCAACTGCAGAGCCGAGGTAGGTGTCAAAACCATCAAAAGGTTGATTACCGGCAACGTCGGGAAAGATGGCACAATCAACATCGATGCATTCCAGGAAGCCATCCTTCAATACAGGAACACTCCTGACCCCACCACCAGAATTTCCCCAGCCATATGTGTCTTTGGAAGACCAATAAAGGATCTAATCCCTATCCTGACTGGAAAATACTACCCACATCCGACTTGGAGGGATTCCCTAAACTTAAGAGAAGAGGCATTGAGACACCGTCACATGCTCCACCAAGACAAATGGAGTGAGCACACCAAAGCTCTATCACCACTAAAAATAGGCGACAGAGTGAGGATCCAAAACCAAACTGGCCATCACCCAAACAAATGGGATCGAACTGGTATCGTCATCGAAGTACGCCAATTTCACCAATACCTCATCAGAATAGATGGATCAGGCAGGCAAACACTCAGGAACAGAAAATTCCTCAGAAAATACATCCCCATATACCAACCAGCCAAACGAAGGTCCATCCTAGAGGATATCGCTCACCTCCCCCCAACTTCACCCTCTGATGACACCACCACATCACCCAAGTCACCCACTGACCCGCCTCCCACATCCCCCCATACACCAAGGAAAGACACTACATCTCCAACCAGGACAGACACGGAAATTAATACCACCCCCACACCAGCCACAAATCCTGCCCAACCTGCCCAAACTTCACCAGACCCCACACCAATCACGAACCCTATCCCAACCCCACCCACTCCAACCCCACAACCACTGAGGAGATCAACCAGAATAAAGAGGCCCCCCATACGGCTACAATAAAAAAAAAAAAACAAAAAAACTCAGCCTTCAACCACCTGGCCATACCAATGGGTTAAAGACTTGGGGGGAGATAGAGAACATTGAACATAATTAACTAATGCATATTTAACTAATGACTCTTACGTCATTCATTCAGTCGTACCTATCATTGATTCATGTGAACATCTGTTTCGATTGAGTTTCAAATACATGAGCAAGTAGGGTTACTCCTTATTATTTACCCACATAAAGTTTAACCTTATGGATTGTACTTGGCTGGGAAAGAGTTAATTAAATATGCTACTTGCTTCAAAATCTGAAAATGCAATGCTGCAATCCAAACCGTAGGTAGGGTCTCATTCCCAGACCTTACGATTTAAAGTAGAAGGTATAAAGAGCTTGGGAATGAGGTTCGGTCACATGATCTTTCTACTTACCTTGGGGCATTCCGAAGAGGCCTACGTTGGGGAGACCGCCCCCTGCCCCACCCCTGGCACCCCTCCCCCCTTCCCCCCTCTCCCGCTCCCCTCTCTTCTTTTCTCCCTTCCGGTCTTTCTTCTTGTCATCCTTCTTGTTCTTGCGGCCACCAAACATGGCGAGTGAGGCTGTTCAGAGATACCGACAACACTCCTGCAGAGAAGGACAACACACAAATGTACCGGAGTCTCATTATCAGGTTGATGAGTGTCATTGAGTGGTGGGGCGTACTTGATAATTGCCGAGTGGGAAGCGAGGCAACTAACTGTGTTGCATGGAGACCCCGCGTATGTATGTATGTATGTATGTATGTATGTATGTAACGCTACAGGAATGCAATTATTGCAACATATGTCCTGTGGGAACGGCACTGCTTTCATGCCCGTGCGCAGTAGCACTACCACGGAATTGGCAGAAAGGCGGCAGCAATTGAGAAGGCTAC
The DNA here is from genome assembly GCA_963921505.1 of Phakellia ventilabrum. Taxonomy (NCBI): domain Eukaryota; kingdom Metazoa; phylum Porifera; class Demospongiae; order Axinellida; family Axinellidae; genus Phakellia; species Phakellia ventilabrum. Next base: position 791,183 of record OY997378.1, on the reverse strand, counting down.
ATGCGCAAGTAATCGAGAGGAGCGGTAGCTAGAAGAGGGGACATCAGCGGGAGGGTTTATCGACAGCAGGTAAGGCTGATTCAGCAGCAGGAAAGTGATGACCGCTGTTCTCAAAGCCTCGGACTGGCCCGGTCAGTTGAGCAGCGTAATGCAACTCAAGTAGCACTAGTAGGACTCTTCAATAATCACATGCCCCTGGCAGACCAGTCAAACAGGCCAACCTTTTATCTCTTATATATTATCATCACCACAAGCGTCACTTAAGATACTTTAGGTTAAGTTATAACACAATTAATAGGCATGCAGGGCATATGAATAAATTTCTTATTTGAGCTGACAGCTGACAACAGTCAAAAGTGGTACAACCAGAGGTCAAAGTCTTAATTTAAAGAGCCAGTCAACATCTTAACCAAAGGTTACAGTTGAGTCTATACATAGATGTGGAATTATTAGACACTAAATTAGATGGCCACACCCACTCAGCATCTAAACAGTTTCGTAAATCCATGTATTGAGAAGGCCACCCCCAAGGGGGGGGCACTCCCATAGAGTCTATAGTCACAACTGCGACCGCGGGTCAAAACCTTGACCGGCTCTTTTCAACAGTTTGACTGTTGACTGTGCTGATTTTCGGCCTTTGACCTTTGACGTCACATGTAACTCCGCCCAGATTTGACGTTTCGTGGCGCTTCTAAGCATGCTTTGATCGTAGACAGCATCCTTTTGAATGGCTTTGACCGTTGACCGCTGACTGACTGCGGTCGCAGTTGTGACTATAGAGTCTATGGGAGTGACCCCCTTATATCCATGAGTTGTGACACAAATAAATCTTTCTATCATTCTTTAGTTCATGTGTGTTTTGTAGAGGTTCTGTGATGACAAGACTTATATGGAAGCAGCCACCAATGACACATTGCATTAATGCACACGAGGTCGATGTCTCTTGGCTCACATGCGCTGTAGGTAGTATAAACTGCTCTAAAGTAACAACTACTTGACAGCGATGTATGACATCATGTTCCAAGCTGCTCTCATTCCTAAGATCACTGTAGAGCCTCTGCCACTCAAAAAATGAGTTGTCACAAGATCAAACACAGAACCTCCACTGTCTCGCCAAGCCCTTCACCATGAGTGCTCATACTGCGTCTTAGGCTGTGCTCTATCGCATGTTTCAGCCCACTGCACCGGAGATGATATTCCAACACCCCTCCCCCCCCATGACAGTGGCCCACTTGAAAGAAACCCTTTTCTTAGTCAACAGCAACAGAAAAATGTGTCATCCTCACCTTTTCAGGCCCTTGTCTGTCTAATCAAATCCCGTGAGCAGTCTCAACAGAGGATCTAGGATTCTACACCGTTCAGAATTTCCAAATAAAGCACTAAACAATTGCGTCATGTCATGTGGCGGTTTGAGCCCCACCCCCTCAGTCTCGTGCGGGCGCCGGGTACGCGTACGCGCGTTGATCGCATATTATTCCTCGGTGGTAACAGCAGAGGATGACTTTTTATACAATTAAATAACCCTAATGAGTATTCAGCTAGCTTTGTTCTCCACTCTGCAGCTATTTTCGTATGACATTGCGATAAGAAAGAGTGTTGTTTTACTACATTGTATATTATGCAGCAAAAAAAAAAAGGCTGCAAAGTGGAGAGTGGAAAAGAGGCTATATTTTGTCAATATGACATTCATTAGTTGATAGATTTTCAAGAAGGATATTGATGAGTATGAAATAGGACTGTAGATCCCAGAAATTGAGCTGATTGTGGACTGGGAAACTAAACACGAAAAACCAACTCAACTACGACATATTAAAGATTACCCTAACTGGTGCAAAGTCACCCCAGCCCATGGCCAGAACACTATTCAACCCTGAACAGGAAGGTGTGTATTTACATTGTACAGAGTTGTATTCATGATATTGAAATGCAGGAGGCAGTAGAGTAGCCTTGCCGTTACGATCCACTGAGATTAAGCCCTAATGGTCCCAAAGATCTCCTTTTTTTAACTAGGGGTTTATTTACATCCTGCTACTTTATTCTTCTATACTTTGTTTTTGTGCACTAATTAACATTTAATGAAAAGAAGCCACCCAGTCTCAATTCCAAGACAGTGCCAACATGAAAACCCAGTCTCAGTTCCAAGACAGTGCCAACATGAAAACCCAGTCTCAATTCCAAAACATTGCCAGCACTGAAGCCGAATGTACCGATTGCTTTGATGCTATTCCAAGACCGAAGACGGTCACAGTTCATCGAAGGCAGCATTCTCTTGGCAGCATACGTAAACAGAAACATCCACCACCTAGAACAAGTGGAACACATTGGAGCCACCCACATTATGGGTCGCTGGGTAGTGTGAATGTACCTCCCCACACAAGAAGGCTATCCGACTTCCAACAATGCCTCAAGACTTCTCCTGTTGTAGGCATTGGCCCACAACCACTAGATCCATCACAAAAATCAGCTTCGTACAAGGACATTCCTCAGCATCCGACCACACAAGTTTGCGACATCGCCGGCTCTATGTTTGATCGTGCATCCACAAGGTATAGATCACTTGAGGCCCTCTCAAACCCACACAGGGAAGTCCTCTACACACCGAGTGTAAGAAAGACTCTAATTGTATGTCGTCGACACTCCTCCTCTTCCACCCTCCACTGAATACAGCTGCCATTTTGAATTCAAGGATGATTTCTGAACCCCAGAACTTGCATCTGGAATGGCTGTGGGATATTCACCTAAGTGTGTATTCCTGTCTCGTGCGCAGCTCTTTCAAAATGAATGGCCTGGGTTTGAGGTTTTATTTCTTGGCTGAGAAGATAAGATACAGGACATACAACATGTCCTGTTGGATTATTCATACAAACTGCGTCTCCATTCAGACACTGCATGTATGTGTAAGGATAAACAGATCATGAGCTCATTAAACCCACTACAATATGCTGCGAGTGTGCATTTTCTAATGACTTGCTGTTGATAGCTAGCTACTGAATAATTCAGTAGCCATCAGCCTGTCAGACTTGAAAAAATTCTTCCCAGTGATAGATAGATGGCTATTTGTGGTATTTCTATACATTGTAGCTACTTTTGTTTGCATTTTGTATTACATTCTCGATAAACCCAATTCTTCAATATTACTACTAACCAACTTAGCTACTACTATCGTAACACAGTAAGTTTTTACCAGTCCGGGAGTATAGGGTAAAGACAAGGAACCCCCCACCCCCATTCAGAGCTTCCTACCCAAACAAAACCTGGTCAAGCATGGAGTCACACATCAAACGTAGCTAGCTATGTCGGTCAGCCTATTCCTAACAATTAACAATGCTAAAAAGAAAGCCTATACTGAGAGACTCAGTTTGTCATACGAAGAGCCTTAGAGGCCACCATATTTCCTCTCAGGGTACTCAAAAAAAAAGGGCGGCATGCCCTTAGCTATTGTGCTATGCAGGCAAGTTTCATTATATTGAGGTACGAAGCACTAGCCTCATTCACCCCAACTTATTAGTACCACATGGGATGAACGGTAGCAGGTGCATATATAGTTAGCTATACAGGACTAAAGTATATACTTCAAGAGGGAGAGCTAAAACAGGTGGAAAAAAAGCTGTAGAGTGGAGCATTGGAACAAGGCTATGTTATTGCAGTAGCCCATTAATGATTGGTGCTTATAATTATTATTAATGGTGATGTGATTGAGGCAGTACAGTAGTTTGTATGCTGCATGTATCATTATTTTGACTCCTGACTCGATGTACAGTAAGTCTGATAATGATGTGTGAACCTATTGAGGTTCACCTCTTGAGGTTCAACGCGTTCCAGGTATAACCTATTGAGGTTCAACTCTCAGACGGTTGGGATTTATAATACTGAATTTGACACACGTTTGACGGATTGTCGAAATGGTGCGCTCGTTTGCAGACTGGGGTTCGGAGCGTTATCTCCCCAAGGTGATCAAGTCGGGGATCGGGCCCCCTGTACACATATTGATCTTCGACTTTCTACGACCTAGTAGCAGAACGCCGGTTCTTTCTTCGGATCCCGAAGCTGAATGGACGACTGGGCACGTTGCGGTACCCACCGTGATTCCCAGTCTCGCCTATCCAACGCTTCTGGGGCAGCCATACCTCTACAAGTATATCTGACCCTGCAGGAGGGATGGGAGCTCACTAGGCGTGTTTTTTTTCCTCCAACTAGGCCTGGGAAGAATTATTTATAAGTTTGGCTATCCAGGAGTGAGGGAGGCTAGTTTTTTTTCCAACTAGGCCTGGGAAGAATTGTTTATAAGTTTGACTATCCATGAGGGAGGGATGCTAGTTTTTTTTTCTCCAACTTAAGTTGTTTCTCTTTATAGAAATACCACGAATAGTCATCTCTCTATCAGTACTAAGCCTGGGAAGAATTATTTGACCGTCCAGGAGCTAGCTACAGGCTTCTTTTCCCCCCTCCAAGTACTCTTTATTGAAATACCACAGATAGTAATCAATACTAAGCCTGGGAAAATTGTTTAGAAGTTTGACCATCCAGGAGCCAGGCTTATTTTTCCCCTCCAACCTAAGTTGTTTCTCTTTATTGAAATAGTCATCTATCTATCAGTAGTAAGCCTGGGAAGAATTGTTTGCCCGTCAAGGGGCTATAGCTATAGGCTTCTTTTTTTCCTCTCCAATTCAGTTAAGTTGTTTCGAAATACCACAAAATTAAATAGCCATCTATCTATCACTATAAGCCTGGGGAAATTTTTGTAAGTCTGACAGGCTGATGGCTACTGCATTAGCTACAACCCGCTATACGCACACTGAATACTAACAAAATAGCTGGAATGGCAAGGTATTAGGAAAAGCACATGTCACTAGCAGTATAAGCCCGAGTTTGTGGTGGATTTGATGAGCTCATTTTTTATGTTAAAGCTGAAACAGGCAAAACATGTACAGCAGGGTCCCAATAGCATAATAGTTGCTAGTGTTAAGGAACCACGAAAACAAATTAAAGAGCAAAACAAAATACAAATAAAAACAGAAACAAAGGTACACAAAACAATACAATTTACAGTAGTTTTAAATGAACTAATGGTAGAATATGACACAAAATTCTGGGATAAACTGTTTCACAGTTTTACAGAACTACTAAACAGGAGTTAAATTTTTTGTTTTTGCTTTTTCTTATCACTTGGCACTGTAACTATTGCAAAGGACACACAATAGAGCACTGTAATAGCTAATTTTGCATGTAGTGCTATGCCCAAAAATTAGTTTAAAATAGTGATACAGAAAAACAAGCCAAGGGAACATGTGAAGAAAATGTATTCCAGTTACGAATAGTATGAGGTACAAAGAAATTATAGAAGTTACTTGTGTGTATAGGGAAAGATAAAGGACTGATAATACTGTGATCTTGTGACTCTGGGAGCTTGCTCAACAATAATGCCCGCCAGGAAATAAAATAGTTCATGTACTATTTTAGACACAGTACATAAATCCAGATATAGTCTACGTTGCTGCAGAGAAGGCAGAGAAAACAACTGTAACAGATCCTGGTAACTACTGCTCCATTGCTTTGTACGCATTCTAATTGTACATTCTCGAGGGTCTTCATTTCACCGGTTTGTGAGTGTTCCAGACTTGGCTCACATATCCGATGTGAGGACGAACAAGTGAAACATACATCTGAAATAGGCTCTCAGGCTCAAATGCTGATAGAAATGGCTTTCTATTTAGCTTTCTCGCTTTACTACAGAGAGATTCAATGTGCCATGTCCAAGACAGATCCAATGACGGACGATCCCAAGATATTTGTAGGAGTCCTTGCAGTGGCTGACCACAGAGATGTAATGTTGATGGGCATATACCAGTCCGTTTTCTGGTAACTTTCCTGACTTTGGCATCAACCCACACGGATATTCTGTTTATGTCGTCCTGCAAAAGAGCATAGTCAGCACTGCTGAAAATAGATCTGTAGAGCAACATGTCGTAGCTAGAGTCAGATGACTATCTGGTGAGAGGGTAATGGATTAATCCCATCAACGTATATTAGGAACAGGAGGGGACCAACCACTGAACCTTGTGGAACCACAGATAGCACTGGGAGAGCATCTGATGAACTACCATTTACCACCACCTGTTGCTTCCTTCCTGAGAGGTAACTATATGAATCCATTTTGCAAGCAGACTATCGATTCGCAAATTCTCTAGCTTTTCTAGAAGAGCATGGTGAGGAACTGAATCGAATGCTTTTCTAACATCAAAAAAACACTGCTCCAACTTCTTTTCCTCTTTCAAGCATCTGACACCAGCTGTGAGTAGTTTCCAGTAGGGCTGTTACTGTTGACTTTCCCCTCTGAAAACTCTACTGTGAATCAGAGATCAAGATTGGCTGCATCTCCATCAGATCGATGTTGTAGTATCAGTAGTGATTGTAGAAGAACCTCCTCTTCTGCACATAACATGGGCCTCCCTCAGGCAATTCCAGGTGTTCAGCAGACTCAAAGGAGCCATATAGGGGTGGCAATGATGTAGTGAAGCAGTAATTGTTCAACATGTTTGCATTGTCCAGAATATTGTCCGCACATGTACCATCAGATTGAACTACCATTCCTGAAGAGCTTCATTGTTTTCCAAAACCGGTTTTTGTTTCCAGTGTTATTGTTCCTTGAAAAGAATGACTGTTTTGAGTTTCTCAATATTGATGTCACTTTATTACGCTGCCTTTATATTTTCTCCAGAGCTCAGTTGACCCTGATGACTTTGCCCTTTGGAATAGTCTTTCCACTTTTGCATTGCACATTTTAAGTTCTTTGGTAGCCAAGGGAGATCCATGCGTGTCCTTTGGAATACAGGTTTCCAGGGTAGTCTTGAAAGCATTTTCCCAGCTTTGTAGAGCTTGATCTACATCAGGGGTATCCAGTAAGTGTTCCCAAACAACATCAGCCAGTAGTCTGTTTGCTTTGTCAAAATCAGCTTGAGAATACCTCCAAACTGGTCATGCGGTTGGCTTAGTACAGTTATAGGTAATGCATACATGTATGCGTGGGTATCAAAATAAGGTGCAATTTGCAATAAGTGGGAAATGCATAATATAGCATACACGAGGCGCACTAAGATGTTTCTAAAATGGTGCACTGAAATGCATGAAATAGATAATCAAAGTTAATGCACATATCTCAAATCAAGTATTTTTCTGAGATGATGAATTGCCAGTACCAGTCATGTTTTTAGCAGCTGCAGGGTGTGCCATCAGGTGACCCTCCTCCCTACATCTGAGAACATCACCATAAGCCAGGGCAGCCACTGAAGACTGTGTAAAATAATTATGTACATTGTAATTTGCATGAGTACTCACGAGAAAGCACACATCTTTACACCATTTCTAAAAACCACCTAGGATTAACTAAGTAAAGTACAAGGCTAGCCTCGAACCCGGGCCTTCCCCACCCTAGGCTCCCCAATTTTTCTCCATGGCCACGAGATAAAATCTGGGTGAGGAAGGCCTGGGTTTGAGGCTAGGCCAAGGGCACAAGAAGCAGAGAACCACTCAGCGAAGAGCTGCACCAGGAAATGTGAAGCCAGCACTACCGTTAAACACTGTGTATACGTACACAGGGAAATTGGCCTATGTGTATGGAATATAACGGACACCGCTCGCCGCTGAAACTAACCGTATCTGTACCGCTTCAGTCCGTCGTGGGACCACATAAATGTTACAGCATCGAAGTCTTAAGTCTATTACTGTGAATTATGAACCCATTTAGATATTTTACGTAGTAATTTATACTGTTTTAGAACATGTCAAGTGGTCCCACAATGGACTGAAACGATACGCCTAAGGTGCAGATACGGTTAGTTTCAGCAACAAACGGTGTCCGTCCTATCCTGTATACATAGGCCCATTTCCCTACAAAGACTACTGCACCATTTCACTAGCATTAGGGTTAGTCTCCATGCAGTAAGATGATCACCAACCTGTGTCATTTGTCTGCCCCCTTGAAGTGCTTGTGTCTGCAGAACATAGGCAGAACCGGGGCGGGAGAAGTGTGCCGTCAGCTCCCGCATCTTCTCAAGGGAATGGTCAGCCTCTACACCTTCTTGGGATACCACTGACACCTAGAAACATAATGATAGCACTTGTACACATCTTTGCACTGTTTTCTTATCAGCAAAATAGTTTAACTAGGTGTACACATAGAATAAAAATAAGGTATACATCACTCTCTTAAATAAGTTGGACTAGTGAAAGGAATATTTGTACGTATGGCATCTGCAAAAAATATCAGCAAATTGAATTTGGTTAAAAAAGGCCAGCAGTCCACCTCATAAGCCCAAATTTGTGGAAGGTATAAAGTAGCCTCATTTCAGTGTTTTTGTACAATTACATGGCCTGGGAATGGTACTATAGGAGCCTCGTTCCCAGGCTCCACTCTGCGTTTTGTTATTACAAAGTGATAGGCTTGGCTGGAGGCCTGGGAATGAGGCTGGGGTGGAGGCCTGGGAATGAGGCTGGGGTGGAGGCCTGGGAATGAGGCTGGGGTGGTGGTCTGGGAATGAGGCTAGGGTGGAGGTCTGGGAATGAGGCTATAGGTCTGACAGATGATAACCTTTTTAACAATGTCCATCCGAATCAGGTCTGCTTTAGGCGTTCTCTTGGAGCCCATGGCGGCAAAGAACGGCCACACAGAGTCTGTCGCTGAGGCAAAGTCCACTGATGTTCTGGTTTCAATGTATGTGTGAGTACATTGTGGGATGAATGGAGGGGGTGTCATTGTAATACGTATGGGTAATCACATGGATTTGAGTGCGATTTGGGAACAATTGCATGAACAATAGGTAAGGTAATTGCACGAGCAAAGCGAGTGCAATTTTGCCTATTGCAAATGCAATTATTCCCAAATGGCACAAAAATCCATGTGATTCCACGTTAATCACATATCATTACAGTTCCTATAGTTTGTTGAACTAAAAAAAAGTGTGCGATTATGGAAATAATCACACTCTTATCTATAGGGGTAAATGTATTGTTACTATTATAGTATGTGATTAAACTAGCAAGATGCTGGTAATCATCGAGGAGCGAGCCTGATTGAGTGGGGTGTGTCCACTCAAATGAATGATACACATTCAGGACTAAAACTTTACCCATGCAAGTGATGTTGGGGGATGTACATGGTCGTAGGCCTGAGGAAATTATGCCAGCATAATTTTGAGCATAATAGGTACCAGATTGCTTAAGGAACTGAAGGGGCCATAGTGGACTAATCCAAAATCAAGTAGTAGAGTAGGGAGGACAAGTTCAGTTAGACCGCTCTGGTTCTGACAGTGAACCCTGATTCATACATGTACACTAGACCATGATACTATAAAGTATAGGTTTATAGTATCTCTGATATTTTACAGGCGTATAACTCATGTGCAAGCTCTAATGAAAATGAGAAGAGTGCTGGATGATGAGCAGGATTACCACACCACTGTAGTAGCTTTGTACTTAAACTCTTTCACAGAGATATACATGCATAGAACAACCATTTGCAAGGCCATGAGGGCTAGCCCCACCCTTTAATAGTCTCGCATGGCCAGACACTAACCTAAATCTGGCCACGCGAGACTACCCCACCCTGGGGCTAACCCGGTAGCTAGGTTCATAGCGCTATCTGTAGCTGCCTAACCTTTATCCCCAGTGCTTGTACTATAGCGGGACGCTCTAGCCATCCTGATGTGCAGTTGTGCTCAGTCTAGTAACAATTCTATTTAACGCACATCACCGTTACAGGTATATAAGCCCAAATTTTGCCCACATCTGACGGGAAGTCAAGGTGGCGCGTTCGGTTAGACTGGGGTCGGAACGTGGCCTCCCCATTAATCGGGTCGCGTGTTCGAGGCGCACGCGTGCAATCTGATTCTTGGCTTTCTAAGCCTACAGCCAATACGTCGGTAACTTTCCTTCGGGAACTCCGAAACTAAAAGGATGACTGGGTACGTTACAAGGCCTCCTGTGATTCCCAGCCATCGCCTATCCAGCGCTCCGGGTGTCTGACACTCCAGGAGGGATGGGAGGCTCCCTGGGCTTTTTTTTTTTCTTCTCAAGTTTCTTTTTTTTCCCTTCAAGTTTCTCCTTTTTTTCCTCCAAGTTAAGTTGTTCTCTTTATAGAAATGCCACAAAAATAATTTTAAAAATTAAATTTGAATTTTATAACATTTAATAGATATGCTATTGGCTGCTAGGCTTTTTTCCCTCCAACTTACATTGTAATTTGTTTCTCTTGATAGAAATACCTCATCTATCTAT
>OY997378.1:714331-780811 GCA_963921505.1 Phakellia ventilabrum | reverse complement strand
AGCAAAAGGTAGAGAAGCGCAACAGCACTAACAAGGATACTTATTATTACTAACATTGATAGTAATTAAGTATCCTTGGTACCAATATTTCAAAGCGGTCTTGCACATGCACAATTGTGTAAGTTAAATCACGTGACCCATATGCACAGGAAAAGCGTCTTCCTGTGTGTCTGGGTCATGAGACTAGCTAAGACTGTGGTAAGTATCATTTATAAGATAGACATCCTTATCTCAATGGTATCCTTTAATTAACAGGAGTTTCACTATATACTTCTAAACAGCAATACTGCTGCTTCCACACGCATTTTATTCCTGTACATGCACGGTGGTAACACCACCAGAGGATGACTTTTATGTAGTTAAGTAACCCTAATGAGTATTCAGCTAGCTTTGTTCTCCACTCTGCAGCTATTTTCGTATGACATTGCGATAAGAAAGAGTGTTGTTTTACTACATTGTATATTATGCAGCAAAAAAAAAAGGCTGCAAAGTGGAGAGTGGAAAAGAGGCTATATTTTGTCAATATGACATTCATTAGTTGATAGATTTTCAAGAAGGATATTGATGAGTATGAAATAGGACTGTGGATTCCCAGAAATTGAGCTGATTGTGGACTGGGAAAATAAACACGAAAAACCAATTCAACTACGACATATTAAAGATTACTCTAACTGGTGCAAAGTCACCCCAGCACCATGGCCAGAACACTATTCAACCCTGAACAGGAAGGTGTGTATTTACATTGTACAGAGTTTGTATTCATGATATTGAAATGCAGGAGGCAGTTGGAGCAAAGCCACCAGACAGCTGTACTGTTCAAGAAACAGGTCAGTGTGTATATGCTACCAGTAGACATATAGTCTAATAGGGTGCCTTGCTTTGCCATGCTTTGCATATTTTACATCTTATGTATAGGTGCATGCAACACTTATATATACACCATCACAATAGTATTATCTGAATTATGCAAGCTTAGTAACTGACCAAAATATTAATTGTATGCCCCATAATTTGAGGGATGGAACAAAGATGCATTTGGTGGTAGTACATCCTCTCTAGCATATTGAATGTAGCAAATGTATACAATTACTATATTTGATTGAAGGCTAATATTCTATACGTACATGCAACCTTTTGTTATATAGATACACTTGACCTGGTTGAAGTCACAGATTATTTACTGACATTGGAGAAGCCCCACATCTATAACCTGGGACTGGTACTAGGGCTTTGTCAACACAAAGTAAAGGCATTAAAAGAGTCAGAGACATTCTTAGATGATGTAATAGCAGCATGGCTGCGGAAAGAGGATGGCGTAGCAGCTAAGGGTGAGCCTAGTTGGAAGACTCTTGTGAAAGCTCTGAGACATGATAGAGTAGGACAAAATGGAATTGCTGGAGAAATTCAGAGAGATAAAGGCATTTAGATCTGTGACTTTGCACTGTGTTACAATGTATGTTAATTTGGTGTACAACATACTTTTGTTCAGATATGAATTATATATTTCAGCCATTATTAACAGTTTCAAATTGAAGTTACATTAACATTTAAATTTTTAATAATGCATACATGTATGCGTGGGTATCAAAATAAGGTGCAATTTGCAATAAGTGGGAAATGCATAATATAGCATACACGAGGCGCACTAAGATGTTTCTAAAATGGTGCACTGAAATGCATGAAATAAATAATCAAAGTTAATGCACAAATGTCAGCTCAAGTATTATTCTGAGATGATGAATTACCAGTAGCTACTTTTGTTTGCATTTTGTATTACATTCTCTCGATAAACCCAATTCTTCAATATTACTACTAACCAACTTAGCTACTACTATCGTAACACAGTAAGTTTTCCGGGAGTATAGGGTAAAGACAAGAGCTTCCTACCCAACCCCATGGAGTCCCCCTAGCTTCAGTCAGCCTATTCCTACCCAAACAAAAGCCTATACTGAGAGACTCAAGCATGGAGTCACACATCAAAGGGCGGCATAGCTAGCTACGTCGGTCAGCCTACGTCATTCCTACCAACTATTAGTACACATACTGAAAGCAGGTGCATAAGCCTATAGAGACTCAATTTGTCATACTAAAACAGTGCCTTAGAGGCCATTGGAACAAGGCTATGTTATTGCAGTAGCCCATTAATGATTGGTGCTTATAATTATTATTACTGGTGATGTGATTGAGGCAGTACAGTAGTTTGTATGCTGCATGTATCATTATTTTGACTCCTGACTCGATGTACAGTAAGTCTGATAATGATGTGTGAACCTATTGAGGTTCACCTCTTGAGGTTCAACGCGTTCCAGGTATAACCTATTGAGGTTCAACTCTCAGACGGTTGGGGTTTATAATACTGAATTTGACACACGTTTGACGGATTGTCGAAATGGTGCGCTCGTTTGCAGACTGGGGTTCGGAGCGTTATCTCCCCAAGGTGATCAAGTCGGGGATCGGGCCCCCTGTACACATATTGATCTTCGACTTTCTACGACCTAGTAGCAGAACGCCGGTTCTTTCTTCGGATCCCGAAGCTGAATGGACGACTGGGCACGTTGCGGTGCCCACCGTGATTCCCAGTCTCGCCTATCCAACGCTTCTGGGGCAGCCATACCTCTACAAGTATATCTGACCCTGCAGGAGGGATGGGAGCTCACTAGGCGTGTTTTTTTCTCTCTCCAACTAGGCCTGGGAAGAATTATTTATAAGTTTGGCTATCCAGGAGTGAGGGAGGCTAGTTTTTTTTTCCAACTAGGCCTGGGAAGAATTGTTTATAAGTTTGACTATCCATGAGGGAGGGATGCTAGTTTTTTTTTCTCCAACTTAAGTTGTTTCTCTTTATAGAAATACCACGAATAGTCATCTCTCTATCAGTACTAAGCCTGGGAAGAATTATTTGACCGTCCAGGAGCTAGCTACAGGCTTCTTTTCCCCCCTCCAAGTGAAGTTGTTTCTCTTTATTGAAATACCACAGATAGTAATCAATACTAAGCCTGGGAAAATTGTTTAGAAGTTTGACCATCCAGGAGGGATCGGAGCCAGGCTTATTTTTCCCCTCCAACCTAAGTTGTTTCTCTTTATTGAAATACTACAAATAGTCATCTATCTATCAGTAGTAAGCCTGGGAAGAATTGTTTGCCCGTCAAGGGGCTATAGCTATAGGCTTCTTTTTTTCTCTCTCCAATTCAGTTAAGTTGTTTCGAAATTACCACAAAATTAAATAGCCATCTATCTATCACTATAAGCCTGGGGAAATTTTTTGTAAGTCTGACAGGCTGATGGCTACTGCATTAGCTACAACCCGCTATACGCACACTGAATACTAACAAAATAGCTGGAATGGCAAGGTATTAGGAAAAGCACATGTCACTAGCAGTATAAGCCCTAGCTTGTGGTGGATTTGATGAGCTCATTTTTTATGTTAAAGCTGAAACAGGCAAAACATACAGAAAAACAAGCCAAGGGAACATGTGAAGAAAATGTATTCCAGTTACGAATAGTATGAGGTACAAAGAAATTATAGAAGTTACTTGTGTGTATAGGGAAAGATAAAGGACTGATAATACTGTGATCTTGTGACTCTGGGAGCTTGCTCAACAATAATGCCCGCCAGGAAATAAAATAGTTCATGTACTATTTTAGACACAGTACATAAATCCAGATATAGTCTACGTTGCTGCAGAGAAGGCAGAGAAAACAACTGTAACAGATCCTGGTAACTACTGCTCCATTGCTTTGTACGCATTCTAATTGTACATTCTCGAGGGTCTTCATTTCACCGGTTTGTGAGTGTTCCAGACTTGGCTCACATATCCGATGTGAGGACGAACAAGTGAAACATACATCTGAAATAGGCTCTCAGGCTCAAATGCTGATAGAAATGGCTTTCTATTTAGCTTTCTCGCTTTACTACAGAGAGATTCAATGTGCCATGTCCAAGACAGATCCGATGACAGGAGGATCCCAAGATATTTGTAGGAGTCCTTGCAGTGGCTGACCACAGAGATGTAATGTTGATGGGCATATACCAGTCCGTTTTCTGGTAACTTTCATGACTTTGGGATAGTTTGCATCAACCCACACGGATACTCTGTTTATGTCGTCCTGCAAAAGAGCATAGTCAGCACTGCTGAAAATAGATCTGTAGAGCAACATGTCGTCTGCATATAGCTAGAGTCAGATGACTATCTGGTGAGAGGGTAATGGATTTAATCCCACCTATGTGTATTAGGAACAGGAGGGGACCAACCACTGAACCTTGTGGAACCACAGATAGCACTGGGAGAGCATCTGATGAACTACCATTTACCACCACCTGTTGCTTCCTTCCTGAGAGGTAACTATAATATTATGAATCCATTTTACAAGCAGACTATCGACTTGCAAATTCTCTAGCTTTTCTAGAAGAGCATGGTGAGGAACTGAATCGAATGCTTTTCTAACATCAAAAAAACACTGCTCCAACTTCTTTTCCTCTTTCAAGCATCTGACACCAGCTGTGAGTAGTTTCCAGTAGGGCTGTTACTGTTGACTTTCCCCTCTGAAAACTCTACTGTGAATCAGAGATTGGCTGCGTCTCCATCAGATCGATGTTGTAGTATCAGTAGTGATTGTAGAAGAACCTCCTCTTCTGCACATAACATGGGCCTCCCTCAGGCAATTCCAGGTGTTCAGCAGACTCAAAGGAGCCATATAGGGGTGGCAATGATGTAGTGAAGCATTTAGAGAAGTAATTGTTCAACATGTTTGCATTGTCCAGCTTATTGTCCGCACATGTACCATCAGATTGAACTACCATTCCTGAAGAGCTTCATTGTTTTCCAAAACCCGGTTTTTGTTTCCAGTGTTATTGTTCCTTGAAAAGAATGACTGTTTTGAGTTTCTCAATATTGATGTCACTTTAATACGCTGCCTTTATATTTTCTCCAGAGCTCAGTTGACCCTGATGACTTTGCCCTTTGGAATAAAGTGTTTGCGCATTTGCATCGCACATTTTAAGTTCTTTGATGGCCAAGGGAGATCCATGCATGTAGGTAGAACACCCTTTGGGATACAGGTTTCCAGGGTAGTCTTGAAAGCATTTTCCCAGCTTTGTAGCTAGAGATTGATTTACATCAGGGGTATCCAGCAAGTGTTCCCAAACAACATCAGCCAGTAGTCTGTTTGCTTTGTCAAAATCAGCTTGAGAATACCTCCAAACTGGTCATGCAGTTGGCTTAGTACAGTTATAGGTAATGCATACATGTATGTGGGAAATGCATAATATAGCATACACGAGGCGCACTAAGATGTTTCTAAAATGGTGCACTGAAATGCATGAAATAGATAATCAAAGTTAATGCACATATCTCAAATCAAGTATTTTTCTGAGATGATGAATTGCCAGTACCAGTCATGTTTTTAGCACCTGCAGGGTGTGCCATCAGGTGACCCTCCTCCCTAGATCTGAGAACATCACCATAAGCCAGGGCAGCCACTGAAGACTGTGTAAAATAATTATGTACATTGTAATTTGCATGAGTACTCACGAGAAAGCACACATCTTTACACCATTTCTAAAAACCACCTAGCAGTAACTAAGTAAAGTACAAGGCTAGCCTCGAACCCGGGCCTTCCCCACCGTAGGCTCCCCAATTTTTCTCCATGGCCACGAGATAAAATCTGGGTGAGGAAGGCCTGGGTTTGAGGCTAGGTCAAGGGCACAAGAAGCAGAGAATCACTCAGCGAAAAGCTGCACCAGGAGATGTGAAGCCAGCACTACCGTTAAACACTGTGTATACGTACACAGGGAAATTTGCCTATGTGTATGGAATATAACGGACACAGCTCGCCGCTGAAACTAACCGCATCTGTACCGCTTCAGTCCGTCGTGGGACCACATAAATGTTACAGCATCGAAGTCTTAAGTCTAATACTGTGAATTATGAACCCATTTAGATATTTTACGTAGTAATTTATACCGTTTTAGAACATGTCAAGTGGTCCCACAATGGACTGAAACGATACGCCTACGGTGCAGATACGGTTAGTTTCAGCAACAAACGGTGTCCGTCCTATCCTGTATACATAGGCCCATTTCCCTACAAAGACTACTGCACCATTTCACTAGCATTAGGGTTAGTCTCCATGCAGTAAGATGATCACCAACCTGTGTCATTTGTCTGCCCCCTTGAAGTGCTTGTGCCTGCAGAACATAGGCAGAACCGGGGCGGGAGAAGTGTGCCGTCAGCTCCCGCATCTTCTCAAGGGAATGGTCAGCCTCTACACCTTCTTGGGATACCACTGCCACCTAGAAACATAATGATAGCACTTGTACACATCTTTGCACTGTTTTCTTATCAGCAAAATAGTTTAACTAGGTGTACACATAGAATAAAAATAAGGTATACATCACTCTCTTAAATAAGTTGGACTAGTGAAAGGAATATTTGTACGTATGGCATCTGCAAAAAAATATCAGCAAATTGAATTTGGTTAAAAAAGGCCAGCAGTCCACCTCATAAGCCCAAATTTGTGGAAGGTATAAAGTAGCCTCATTTCAGTGTTTTTGTACAATTACATGGCCTGGGAATGGTACTATAGGAGCCTCGTTCCCAGGCTCCACTCTGCGTTTTGTTATTACAAAGTGATAGGCTTGGCTGGAGGCCTGGGAATGAGGCTGGGGTGGAGGCCTGGGAATGAGGCTGGGGTGGAGGCCTGGGAATGAGGCTGGGGTGGTGGTCTGGGAATGAGGCTAGGGTGGAGGTCTGGGAATGAGGCTATAGGTCTGACAGATGATAACCTTTTTAACAATGTCCATCCGAATCAGGTCTGCTTTAGGCGTTCTCTTGGAGCCCATGGCGGCAAAGAACGGCCACACAGAGTCTGTCGCTGAGGCAAAGTCCACTGATGTTCTGGTTTCAATGTATGTGTGAGTACATTGTGGGATGAATGGAGGGGGTGTCATTGTAATACGTATGGGTAATCACATGGATTTGAGTGCGATTTGGGAACAATTGCATGAACAATAGGTAAGGTAATTGCACGAGCAAAGCGAGTGCAATTTTGCCTATTGCAAATGCAATTATTCCCAAATGGCACAAAAATCCATGTGATTCCACGTTAATCACATATCATTACAGTTCCTATAGTTTGTTCAACTAAAAAAAAAGTGTGCGATTATGGAAATAATCGCACTCTTATCTATAGGGGTAAATGTCTATTATAGTATGTGATTAAACTAGCAAGATGCTGGTAATCATCGAGGAGCGAGCCTGATTGAGTGGGGTGTGTCCACTCAAATGAATGATACACATTCAGGACTAAAACCTTACCCATGCAAGTGATGTTGGGGGATGTACATGGTCGTAGGCATGAGGAAATTATGCCAGCATAATTTTGAGCATAATAGGTACAAGATTGCTTAAGGAACTGAAGGCCATAGTGGACTAATCCAAAATCAAGTAGTAGAGTAGGGAGGACAAGTTCAGTTAGACCGCTCTGGTTCTGACAGTGAACCCTGATTCATACATGTACACTAGACCATGATACTATAAAGTATAGGTTTATAGTATCTCTGATATTTTACAGGCGTATAACTCATGTGCAAGCTCTAATGAAAATGAGAAGAGTGCTGGATGATGAGCAGGATTACCACACCACTGTAGTAGCTTTGTACTTAAACTCTTTCACAGAGATATACATGCATAGAACAACCATTTGCAAGGCCATGAGGGCTAGCCCCACCCTTTAATAGTCTCGCATGGCCAGACACTAACCTAAATCTGGCCACGCGAGACTACCCCACCCTGGGGCTAGCCCGGTAGCTAGGTTCATAGCGCTATCTGTAGCTGCCTAACCTTTATCCCCAGTGCTTGTACTATAGCGGGACGCTCTAGCCATCCTGATGTGCAGTTGTGCTCAGTCTAGTAACAATTCTATTTAACGCACATCACCGTTACAGGTATATAAGCCCAAATTTTGCCCACATCTGACGGGAAGTCAAGGTGGCGCGTTCGGTTAGACTGGGGTCGGAACGTGGCCTCCCCATTAATCGGGTCGCGTGTTCGAGGCGCACGCGTGCAATCTGATTCTTGGCTTTCTAAGCCTACAGCCAATACGTCGGTAACTTTCCTTCGGGAACTCCGAAACTAAAAGGATGACTGGGTACGTTACAAGGCCTCCTGTGATTCCCAGCCATCGCCTATCCAGCGCTCCGGGTGTCTGACACTCCAGGAGGGATGGGAGGCTCCCTGGGCTTTTTTTTTCTTCTCAAGTTTCTTTTTTTTTCCTTCAAGTTTCTTTTTTTTCCCCTCCAAGTTAAGTTGTTCTCTTCATAGAAATGCCACAAAAATAATTTTAAATATTTAATTTGAATTTTATAACACTTAATAGATATGCTATTGGCTGCTAGGCTTTTTTCCCCTCCAATTTACATTGTAATTTGTTTCTCTTTATAGAAATACCACAAATAGTCATCTATCTATCAGTACTAAGCCTGGGAAGAATTGTTTGACCGACCAGGAGCTATAGGCTTATTTTTTCTTCTCTAAGTAAAGTTGTTTCTCTGTATAGAAATACCACAAATAGCCATCTATCTATCACTACTAAGCCTGGGAAGAATTTTTTCAGGTCTGACAGGCTGATGGCTACTGAATTATTCAGTAGCTACCAACAGCCAAGTCATTAGGAAATGCACACTTGCAGTATAAGCCCTTGTAGTGGGTTTGATGAGCTCATGATACGTTTATCCTTACATACACATGCAGTGACTGAATGGAGATGCAGTTTGTATAAATAATCCAACGGGACAAGTTGTATGTCCTGTATCCTAACTTCTCAGCCAAGAAATAAAACCTCACACCCAGGACATTCAATATGAAAGAGCTGGGCACGAGACAGGAATACACACACAGGTGAATATCTCAAAGCCATTCCATCTGCCCTGCCGTCAGAGCCAGCCCACCACACCTTCCCCTCGGTCTCCTGCTTTTTTCCTTGGGACTTTCAATAACTGGCTGTGACAGGAATATGACATAGATCTGGTGGAGGGATGTCCTGTCCTAGAATGTGCTTTAGAGCTGCCAAAAATTCAGAAGTTTGGTCATGTTTTTTACTCCGTTTTTGTGCGATTCTTGCAATTTCTAGTATTTCATTTTGGGTTAGTCCACTATGATTCTGACCCCTTCAATTATGCTAGCATAATAGGCGGAGTATTGGGCATAATTTGCAGACTTTAACAATAATATTTTATCCGACTTTGGCTACTACGAATAGAGTATAAATACGTTGTGCATCATTTAGAATTCCCTATCTTGTAGTCAAAGTGGCCTTAGTCGAGAATCTGAGGATAGACTGATGCAACGACTGCTATCAGCTCCAGTTAGCTACAGCACCATTGAAGGGAAGTTTGACCACCAAAATTGAGAACATAATAGGGACTGGCTGAGAGCATAATAGGGACTGGCTGAGAGCATAATAGGGACTGGCTGAGAGCATACAATGTAATAGGTTGGAAAATAAGCATAATTTCCTCATGCCTACATGGGTGTCGGTTCAAAAGTGTAATTAATAATTAGTTCCACCAGGTTTTAGCATATTCCAGGACGTAAAATAGTATAATGATGCAGCTGGTATTGGCATTAAACTTCAAAAGGTGAGTGTAAAAACGGGACACTTTCAATCGCACCCTTTACTAGTTAAAGTGATATTATCTACATATGGTTAAGGTGGCTCCTGTGACATGTATGTTGCCAGTGATGCCCCCGATCCTGCTGGAGCCCGCATGCCCTGTCGTCTTGAGGTTTGTGCTGCTCTTCTCTCTTGTTGGCGCTCTCTCTCCTCCGGGCCAGGGTACCTGCTACACTTCTCTCCAACTGGCACTCACTCTCGTGATGGGCGTCTGGCCTCCTTCTCCTCTGGGGTACCCGAGCTTTAGCCCCAATTTTCGAATTTATCCCCCCGCTGGCCACTAAGCAGCCAGCTGATTTCTAAAAAAAAAATTCGACTGAGTACCTGCTATCCTTCGCTCTTGTTGGCACTCCTTATGATAACCGGTTGGTACCATCATGCATACCAGGAGCTGATGAGCGCCGAAGGCATACACACGAGCACATTTTGAGCCACGAACCAAATTCAGTTAACTTTAATCATGCAGTGATCACTGATGCGTATGTTACTGCAGCAATAAGACCACGAGATGGCTTACCTCCCCATGGAATCCTTGATGGTCGTGTCAGGATTGTGCTGTGTCAGGTGGAGCAGCACCTTCCCATGGCCCTGGAAGGCCGCGCAGTGGCAGGCAGTCCACCCAGTTCCTTTGTTGGTGATGTTTACATCCGCGCTATAATTATGTGTATGAGTATGGGTGAATAGTTGAGAAGAAAGAAAGTGAAGGCACTAACTTATTTTCATCATGTGATCAAAATTGACGTATCTCTGAGTCTTTCGTGAACTATAATACAATTTCACCAAAATGTCCTCACGTGGGCCGAGACTGTCTTGGCCCAACACGTGATCCACACATGACTACTTTAGCAACAACTAGTTAATAACTACATTCCGACCCCGCCCATAACTGGTTAAACGGTAATTACCTGTGCAGATATATAGTAGCTAGCTTAGGCATCCCTCTTATCAGCCTAGGCCTTGAACGTTATCGCTTTTAGGTACTGAATTTCAACGGCAAGCTATGTGCAGCGAAACTGGTATTAAATAACTATTAATAATTGCATTTTTCAAAATTTCTCGTTGCTATGCGTACTTCGCGTTTGGATATTTCGGTGAAACTGAATAGCCATGTTGGTATACAATATGAAAATGAGATAAGACCTATAGCTACGGTGACAAGCTAACTTTACAAGTCTAGCTATCTGTACAGTATAATGAAAACAAGTCAGTCTCATGTTGACCAATTAATCGATGAAACACACAATGTTTCCAGCTCGGGCTTAAACATCGTGTGTGAATGAATACATCATGGGATGAATGGGGAGTGCCCAATTTGGGCTGAAATGTGTGAGTAAGATTTATTGGTTAAAAACTGCAGGTATTCAGATAATGTACAGCCATTTGCTTTGTATAAGAATACCGGTACTACTGCAAGGATTAAGTTCAGTCTCATGTTGAAGTGAGTGAAACAATCATATATACCAAGTGAGCACAGTCTGTCACTGTCATGCTTGTCTACAACATGCCACTACCGTGCGCTTCATACCCTTGCTCCAGAAGTAGCTTCACTATGTCAGCATAGCCCCAGAAAGC
Source organism: Phakellia ventilabrum (assembly GCA_963921505.1). NCBI lineage: Eukaryota > Metazoa > Porifera > Demospongiae > Axinellida > Axinellidae > Phakellia > Phakellia ventilabrum. The sequence goes on along the minus strand of OY997378.1, from coordinate 769,570 downwards.
GGCGACACAGAGCGGAGCAAAGCCCTCAGGCGAGCAGCTGTTGATATCCACACCCTCTTCCTTCACCAGCTTCTCAACTGCCTGTACAGATTGCATGGATTGACATTGAACATGTAATACCAGGGGTTCATTTAGGAAAATCCCCAAGGGGGGGTAAAGCACACTGGAAGACATTTTTGGGGGGCGGGGTGGGGGGGGGGGGGGGGGCGTGGGGCGTGTGTGTAGTGAGCAATATTCAATTTTGAAGGATTTGAAATCCCAAGGGGGAGGCACAAAGTTTTCAAGGGGGAGGGTGGGAGTGAATGCCCCCCCCCCCCCCCCCAAATGAAGCCCTGAATACCATACATAAGTGGGTATATATCCATCAAAAACATAGACATCAATTTGATCGAAATCCTAAACGGACATAATTTGTTTGGAATGCAATGCTAGAAGTTGGCAGGGCCACATCGTGAGTGCATAGCCTCGTTCCCAGGCCCACGTGTGCGTTTCACTTTAGCGCACTCAAGTAGCAAAGTGCATGAGAGCCTGGGGACAAGGTCAACCTTTGATAGACATCAATTTGATCGAAATCCTAAACGGACATAATTTGTTTGGAATGCAATGCTAGAAGTTGGCAGGGCCACATCGTGAGTGCATAGCCTCGTTCCCAGGCCCACGTGCGCGTTTCACTTTAGCGCACTCAAGTAGCAAAGTGCATGAGAGCCTGGGGACAAGGTCAACCTTTGCACACATTTCGCCAGTTCATAATCAGTGGTAGCTACACAGCCATACATCCCTCAGTATCACTATTAGAGCCAAACATTGCAATCCCCCAGAGTAAGCGAGCTGGTAAGGTATTTTTCAATTTTGGGAGATGGTAGCCAGTGATCCAATCACTATAACGATTACTTGGGCTCACACAAGGTAAAATATATGCCGTACAATAATTGATCATGTTCCAGAATGGATAATGGTATTAGTCATAACATTGTGTAGATACAGGATGCTAATAAAGGGGTGGGGCTAAGTTTAAGTCAAATACCAGCTGGATTACCAGAAGCAGTACCATTGTCCAGCCACGAACACTCACCCACTTGTCTCCGCTTGCCACTGCGGCACTGAGGCTGCTCCTGCCGCCGAGTTGGGACATAATTTGTTTTAGCCTGGTCCCCGGCTCAGGCTAAGTTTGTTTACGAAATAACTACAGGTATGAATAATGTAGCCACACCCTCAACCCACGTGCACCATTCAACCCTATAGTACACCTTTGACCTTTCATCACAATTTTGTACTTTCAAGAAAATTATTTTTCTACTGCCGATCTGGGTTTCAAGTCGTGCTGGTAGCTACGCAAGAGGAGCCGTTTAATTCTGTAGTGCTACGCATTAAGAGGTGAGCAGGCTTTTATACTGTGCAGGGTTGGGCCTTCGATCGCCACAATTTTGAAGTCCCGACCCTTGTGGTTACCTTACTCTGTACTTTCAACATAGCTGGTGAAACAATGATGTGTTTATCTCTGTGTTTATAGCGTAGCCGCCGGGGTGATGGGTGGAGTAGGAGCTTGTGTTTGGATTTTTATAATTTGTGGGTTTTATATGGAAATTTGTGTAAAATTATAGGGCTAGTTGGGGCTATGTGCTATCATGGATGGTGGATGGTGGATGGTCCTGGGATTAACTAAAGAAACTGATTGTTGTACTTTGGCTCAACTGAAGATCACAATTGGACTTATTAGGGTTCGGTTTGTTATGTATAAAGTGATCATGTTCTTCAGTTGATCTGAGCCGGATCATATTCAGTAATCTACGTTGCTACCCTGTTCTGACTGCTTCCAGGCCTCGTCACCAATGATTGCTTTGGAAGCCCATCACTGTTGGCTAAACCATAGACCTTCATGTTATCCATGGCTAGAGTTAGTCTGGCGAGGCAGCTGTATGTGGGGGCTCGAAGCATATTTGCCAAAATTAAAACTTTCTTAACCTTTATTTTTTTAGCAGGAGAGAATAGTAGTGAAATGAACTACGAGCTGCGAGGATGGGATGGGCAGGTTAGTGAGGGAATTGCTTATCCCTCTAATTGCTTACTGAGTGCTAAGCTACTTCAACTAGTCACCTTACAACTTCTTAAAAGCAATGTCATTGTCTGTGCATTCAGGGCTGTCCCAATATGGCACCTGCTACAGCTGCTCTTGAGTGGCTAGCTGGCAGGTGCTAATGGATTTTGAAAAGGTATTGGCTGAGTGCTGCTTACATGTGGGGGCTTCATCTGTCATTGTTACTACTATCGCAGTAGTAGCTCCCATAATTGTTAATTAGCAGTGCACTTTGGTGAGATGCATTGATAATTTGGTGAGATTATTATCCTTTAGAACCTGGGGTGAGTCTGGGAAGTGAACATGTGAATATCAACAGTTGGGTGAACAGAGTTCAGATAGCTCTGCAATTTGATTGGTAAGTGACACTGTTAATGCTAGATGTTGCGTAATTATCGCAAACTGCTGGAGTGAAGGATTGGCCTGGGAGCGAAATTTACCCTGAGCTTGAGACGGCAGTTGTTTTTTTAAACCAGGTATGAGGCTACGAAAGACAGTGACTCTAGTGGCAAGTGAACAGTTATGAGCAATCACTTCAGTCATTATCTGTTTGTACCGGTCAATTGAACAAGTACACACACTAATTAAAACTGCATGGCGACCTGCTATGGCTGCATGGCGACCTGCTATGGCTGGCTAAATAGAGACCAAGATGCCGAAGTGATATGGAGTCATGACCGACTATTACATGGGCCGCTAAGTATACGTGGAAGTTGCTAGACATAAAAGTGACATATGTAGCAGGCTACTGGTATATGGCGTTGAAGTACCATGCTGGGAGAGAGTGGCTCATTACTGTCTGCCAAATTTGTAGTAATTACTTTGTCTTTAAAGAAGCCTTTTTGTAGATACCTGATAAGTTTATTTGCACCTGTCCAAGCTGTTTCAGCCTGTTATGGAGGTGTTGGCGGCTTTTCTGTTTGTCCTGAAGTGAAGCGATTCAGTAGACGTTTATGCTCTTATGCACACCTTATGCTGACAGTGCAATGTACTCCTCCCTCTGCCAGTGTGAAGTCAGCCCTCATGAAAGATGCTGTGTGTTTGAATTATGTTACAGCTGATTGGCGTTAGCTACCTAGCCAGACTTCTGTGCCTGTTATTAAGTTATTAACACCTTAATAATCATATGTACAAGTGCAGCATGCTCTGCATATTATCTGTGTGCGTGTTTTGGGTTAAACTTCAAGACCTCACAGGTGTGGATAATCCCCCCATTATAGCGTAAGAGTACTCTTGCATTAGCCCTGGGAGGGAGGGGGGGGGGATTACAAGAGTGCATTTAAGAGCCCAGGGCTAATATAAGAGTAAGAGCCCAGGGCTAATGCAACAGTAAGAGCCCTAGGCTCAACTGTTGCAGTACCACCAGGCTCTTAGTAATGCAAAAGTAAGCACCTAGGCTATATTATAAGATCAAGATGGGCGGGGGGGGGGGGATTGGAAGACTCTGGAGCGTTTGGCTAACGCTATTGCTTTGTTGGAATTCCTAGTCACCAGGTGGGACCTGGCAGTCCTGAGAATGGGGGGCTCCTAGAGTGGCTTCAGTTTTGGAGCTGAAGCCTGCCAACTGCTACAGTTGCTGCTGTAGTTAATGGCACTGTTATGTAGAGGTGGGCGTTGTCAGTAAAAAAAGGCTTGTTCTATTTTTAGGAGTGGCCTTAATCAACTGCTATCTTTGGACAGCTACTTAATTAGCAAGAAAATTCAATTTTAAGTGCAATTTGTCACAAGTATTCATTATTTCCACACCCGTAAACAGGTGGCTATGGCTCTATGAATTATTTTTGTCAAGTGTTTATCTTCTCCATTATGACAATAAATTTGCTTGTGTTGCCTGCAAGTGGTGTATTAGCATTCTTGCAAATGTCAAGGGCCATTACTAATTCATAGTCCTGTGTTCAGCTGTGGTCTAGACCTGAGGTACAAAAGATCATGTGAGGCAGTCCTAGTTACCGCTGTAACTGGTAACTGTTAATGTGGTAACTGTGGTACATGTAAGTGTGGTAAGCATGAAAAATGAACAGCTGAATTGCATATGAAAAATGGAAATTGTGTTCAAAATACAAAAAATGAAACAGCTGAATCACATTTGAAATATGAAAAACAAAACTGCTGAATTGAAAATGGGCATTATTCCGTTGTGTATTTTGATGACGTCACTGCGTTCAAGCGCTGTATCTCTGAGCTTCTATTAAGGGCGGGGCTGATACGTGGTGCGTAGAAGCCTCACATATTGAGGCATTTACGCACCACGTATGCCTCCCGCCCTTAATAGAAGCTCAGAGATACAGCGCTTTGAACACTGACACGATTGAAATACGTGACAGATTTGTTCGTTTTCTACTCGAGATTGCCACATACACGTATACCACTTCAAATGCAAGATTCTAATAATTGCAAATTACGAATTCACAGCCAAAAAGGTCAGCCTGTGCGCTCAATAATCCATGATGTAACTGTGTAAACATGGGCTGTTCAGATTGCATAAATGCAATTACTTTGCAAACTAGGAAATATAAACCAGGGCTGTGGTAACACTAGAATATTCCCCCTTTTGGGCAAAAAAGAAGCCCCCCCCCCCCCCCCCACCTCCCAAAAGATTTTTGTTTTCTCTTCCATTTTTCTCCCAATGCAGAGGTGGTGTTCCATAAGATAATCCCTCAATTATCATTTCCTATGTGAAACTCCTGTAATGGCTACAGGTATTGTGTAACAGCTGCACACATTAGTCACACTTGAAGTGGTATTTACTCAGTGCTGGTTGGGTATCTGAGAAAGTGAGTAATTAGCTAGTAATGGGTCAATTATGCTCAAATATTTTAGTACTATGCTGTTCTACAATTCACTTGATATTATATTCATACCTGACATGCTATTATACTCAGGAGATCTCTTTGCATGACTCTAAGCCAGCACCGGTGAAGCCAGATTTTTGCTGTAGTTGTGTAGCCAGGCCTGTCCAACAGATATTTATGAGGAAGAAAAATCAGTAGCTGGAAAATCCGTTTGAAGAGGCCTTGGTATGAGGCAAATCTGGGCGGGGCTACACAAGAGGTTAAAGGCCGAAAATCAGCGTAGACAACCGTCAAACCGCTGAAAATAGCCGATCAAGATTTTGACCTGCGGTCGCAGTTGTGACTGTAGACTCTATGGGAGTGACCCCCCCTTTGATACTAGTTGCATGAATTGTGTGACAAAATATTCACACCAGGCCCTCCAGTAGCGATCGAAGAGAAATGTGCACTGGTGGGAATGTGCTAGGTTTGCTGTTGTGAAGTGCTTTGAACTCAGTGACGTGATCGAAATACGCAACAGAATAAAATTCATTTCTACCCAGGACTGCCACATGTATGTACGTTTGTCAGTGATGCTACAGGAACACGGTTATTGGAAACAATTTCCTCTGGGTGTGGCACTTCGATAAGTGATCGTTAGCATGGACCATCCCTGTAACTGATGGGTGCAATAGCTAGCTACTTCACATTTTCAGAAGCTTTTGGGGAGTCCTCACTCAATAAGGGAAGCCCTTGCAGTAGTAAACAGAATGCTTGTTGGTATGGCTGCAGGCCTGTTAGCCTCACATTTCAGAAGCCTTGACCTTACAAAGGGGAAGCCTTCTTTAACGGAAGGTGTACTGCTATGGCTGCATGCATACTGGCCTAATCTCCAGGCTCTCCCAACTGAGTGATGTATTCAGTTTCTATCATCCAACTGCTCAGCAACAGCTGTAGAACGTATCAGCTTGGCTAGACAGTGTCATCATGTACCGCTTCCAGCAAAAGCGCTGACACAGCAATTTCGTAGAGTGCTTCCAGTTAGCGATTAGAACTTGCCAAAACATTATCATCATTACCTACCACTCTTTCGCCGTCTAGGCAACACAAAATTAATCTAGCTTGACGTATATGTACCTTGGCCTATTGAGCCTGCAAACTTCCGGTAGCTTCCATTGCGCTTGTGGCTATAGTGGCATAGTAATGAAATGACGTAAATTAGCACATGGCGTAATTTTATAGTGTACTTAACTGTAATACTAATCTGCATTCTCTCTCCCTACAGAGTGTGTTATTTCCTGACTTGCTATAGTCTGTATAGTGCTACTTTCTTCCTTGCTGTTACTCGAGAAGCCATCTTGCGGCAGAGCTGGCAACATGTCCAGTCTGCAGGCCACTCAGAGCAGCTCCATGGAGAGCCTGGACAGCTCCATGTCGGCCACCGAGAGTGCAGCAGGTGGGCTCTAGTTGGAGCAGAAGTAGGCGGGCATTAGGTGGAGCAACAACAGCTGGGTATTAATTAGAATGCAAGCACTAAACAAGTTTTTATCTAAATGTTCTCACATGGGGGAGAGCTACATGTACATATAGTTAGGAAATAAAATCCTCACATGACAACATGCACTAGGTGCATGTACATACAATTATTTACATGTACATATAAGTATTAAATAATATTGAATTTGTTGTCACCAGACCTCTCGTCTCCCTCCCTCCTCACCCTCCCTCCTCTCTCCTCCCTCCTCCCTCCTCCCTTCTCCCTCCTCTCCCTCCTCCCTCCTCCCTCCCTCCCTCCCTCCTTTCTCTCCCTCGTCTCCCTCCCTCCTTTCTCCTCTGCCATCCAGAGGTGGAGGCAGTGCGGCTGATCACAGTCCTCCAGGAGAATGCCGTCCTGAAGTCCGAGATCGAGATCCTCCGACTGAAGTGCAAGAACCTTCTGGAGGAGAACAAGCGACTGCGCCAGGCCAGCGTCAACATCGTGAGTCCTGCTGCTTGTTACGCTGCCAACAGCTGGTCATGCATTACTACTTTGAGTAACAAGTGTGAAGTGGGATAGTTGACGATTGTATGAAGGCACTCTCTTGTAATTCCATCCCGAAGTAACCAGAAGCCTCCAGTGTGCGAGGTCAGATGTAGGTACAGAGATAGTGTAGAAGGGACCAATTATTTGATCAAGTATACTTACATGTATACAGTTCCCTCGTTTCTCAATGATCCGAAGGTGTGTGAGTGGGTTATCTTGATTATGGGATATCTAAGTAGTGCCTGCAGTGTGAGAATACTCATAATTATTGAACATCCATAAGTGAACATCCATAAGTATGTTTATATAAACAAGCTATGCCTGTGGAATTACATCTTCTGTTGGTACATGTATCAGTGGTCTCTCAACTGTGATTGCATTCTTTTTACAGGTTTGGGCTTTTGTTGCTCATTAATTAAGTAATGATGTCACAGAAACCAGGCTCTCCAATTCCAGACCTAGAATACCTTTGCGATCAGGAGGGGTTTCCGTATCTATAGCAACAACACTCCTTGTATTTCATGTCCGCTAAGCAGGGAGGGTTTCATTCAAGTTTGAAGCAAACCGGACATCAAACATCTAACTTGAAAGGACCTGTTCAACCATGTATCCCTGATGCCTATTGGGTTTTAAATATAAGGAGTATCGTTGCCATAGCTACCGAAATCCCTAGCGGCAGTTTAATGGACAGTGTCTGTTGTGGAGTTAGGATAGCCTGGAGCTGAGGCTCCTGTAGAGGGTGTTGCCCCCGCGACCGAGAATAGCCCAGGTGTGCTTCATTTTTTTCCCTGTATCGTTCTGTCTTCTCTGTCTCCAGCAAGCCCAGGCAGAGCAGGAGGAAGAGTTCATCTCCAACACACTGCTCAAGAAGATCCACTCACTGAAGAAGGAGAAGGAGGCGTTGGCCATGAACTACGAGCAGGAGGAGGAGTTCCTCACCAACGACCTCTCACGCAAGCTGGCTCAGGTGGGGACAGGAGGAGGGGGGGGGGGGGGGGGGGGGGGGCGGGACTACTACGATGCTACACTGTAACTAGATGAAGATCAGGCTGTTGTTCTCACTACTAGCCATGGGTGATCTCAGTGCTCAATGTACATGTACACACACACACACACACACACACACACATACACACACACATACAGCTGCGACAAGAGAAGGTCCACCTGGAACAGACTCTGGAACAGGAGCAAGAGCAGCAGATCTCCAAGATGCAGAGGAAGATTGAGAGACTGGAGAAGGAGACTCTAGCCAAGCAGTCCACTCTGGAGCAGGTGTGTGTGTGTGTGTGTGTGTGTGTGTGTGTGTGTGTGTGTGTGTGTGTGTCCACGCACTGTGTGAAGCTATATATGATATACATGTAAGTACAACCGATTCCATCTTCTTATTACTGTATGTTTACTTCAGTGTTCAGAGTGCCTATATTGTAACACATATTAATACATTCAGGTCGTTAAATGTCCTCCTTTTCTCCACCCCTCCTTCCACCCCTCCCTCCCTCCACCACTCTCCCTCACCCTCCCTTCCCTCCCTCCACCCCTCCCCTCCCCTCCCCCCACCCCTCCCCTTCTCCCCTCCTCCCAGCTCCGCCGTGAGAAGATTGACCTGGAGAACACCCTGGAGCAGGAACAGGAGATGTTGGTCAACAAACTCTGGAAGAGGATGGACAAGGTGGAGCAGGAGAAGCGGTAAGGACAACGGTGCTGGCTACCCAGACAATCTGACATGCAATAATTATATTATTCAAGTAAGATGTGTTATGACTGGCAGTGCTACCAAAAGCCTTGAGAGCGGTTGGTTTCCCAACACTATTGAAGCACAGTTTAATCAGCATTCACCTGCTGTTGCATATGTCCAGGAATCAGGACAAGAAACACACAAAAAGTGGTACTCTTGCTAGAATGCATTGCTGACTGTACTGTAGCTGAAACAACGCTTGGTCAATTATTGCAGCTAGCTTCATCCAAGGCCCTCTCAAAAACAGTCTTTTCTCCTGTGAGTGGCATTCAGGGTAGAATGGACTTAATGGTGTATAGCCGAACACAATTATAGTTACCAGACACTGAGTAAAGGCAGCGAATTAATACTTCTTGTAGCTAATCTTTTAGGATCGGTTAGTACCACAGACTGAGGGCTGAAGTAGCGTCGCCAGTGAATAGTAGAGAAATGCGGCCATCAGTCTCTGCACAGTGCACATACGCATAATGTCATGAGTTCCATCGTGTGAGAAATGCTACCGGGCTGTATCACAGCAAGTCATCAGCTTCTTTCTCCTCCAATTTCTGTCTCTGCGTTTGTTGGTCTGACTGACCTTCTCTGGCATGTACCATGATGTCAGGCTCTCTCCCCTTCCTTCGTCCAGGGACTTGGAGGCTCGGCTGGGGGCCACGCCTCCTCCCTCCCCCAGCGACAGGAACAGCCCCGCCTTCCTCAACTCCAGAATCATGCAACTCTCGGCCGAGGTGGACAAACTGAGGAAGCTACTTGAACAGACTGAGTCACAGAGTAAGCCCCTGCCTACACCAGTTAATTAACACTCCCTGTAGTCTACTGGCTTCGTTGACTACGTCTGAACTTGGCTTTATGTAATTTGACCCCTGAAATAAGTATACCCCTGTAATTAGGATATACATTGCCACGAGGTGTACCCTATCCGATCTAGTCCTAAAAAGGGGTGGAGCCTTGTACATGTAGCCATGGTAACATCCGGTGTGAGCAGCTCTAAAGGAATGGCACTGCGTTGGGAACGAGGCTAATCTGGCTTGGGAATGAGGCTAGGCTAGGCTGGGAATGAGACTAGACTGGGCTGGGAATGAGCCTGGGCCTTGGAGACAAACATTGGGTAGGGGACCTGGGAAGGTGCTACTCTTTACGCTACATGGAAGCTACACCTCCCCCACCCCCCCTCCTCCAGACCAGGAGAAGATGCAGCAGCTGGAAGATGAGGAACGAGCTCTGAAGGAGGAGAACATTCTACTCCAGCGACGCCTCCAGAGGGAGACCGAGCGCAGAGAACAACTCAGCAGACAGCTCTCGGAGTCCGAGTCGAGCCTCGAGATGGATGATGAGAGGTAAAGTGCTCCTAACAGAGAGAGCAGATTTTGAATTTAGAGATTATAGCCATACACTTACTACATGTATCTCGAAATAGCACCCGCGCGTTCAAAGTGCTATATCTCAGAACTTCCATTAAGGGCGGGGCTCATACCTGCTGCGTAGAAGCCTCACATATTGACGCTACTACGCAGCATGTATGCGCCCCACCCTTAAGAAAAGTTCCGAGATACAGTGCTTTGAACGCACAGATGTGATCGAAATACATGACGGAGTAATGTTCGTTTCTACCCAGGACTGCCACATACAGTATATGTTTTTGTTTTCTGCCAGATATGTATATACCGGGTCACCTCTGATCCAGTACTGATATGCATGGTTGCCGTCATTGTAGTAAAGCATCGTATGGTATATTCCTTCCACCAGGCACTTCAATGAGATGGCCTCAGGCCGTGCAAGAACCACCTCCAGCCCCGCCCCCTATTCTCCCTCTCCCACCCGCCGCTCTCTCTCTCCTTCGCCCGCCCTCCTCAACCCCTCCCCTGGGTTTACTCCTCCGTCCCCCCTCAGGGCAAGGACCTCAAGTTTCGGTTCGAACCCCCAACTGCATTCACAGCCCCCCCACCACCACCCACCGCACACAATAAGTGGCAGCTCTGATAGTGTGAGTTGAGTGGTAGTTTAGTTATTACTCCTGGTTATTTATTACTCTGTTTGCAAGTTATGATCAGTTATATTTCATGTTTAATGTTTAGCTATGAGTATTGGCAACTAAGTGCAGTGTAATTTATGTACTTGCATGCCCAATTTGTTACTGAAGAATCAGTGTGTGTGCTAAAGAGTTAGTAGTTGAAATAGCCTAAGAAACCCTCTTAAGGATTTGCAGGTTGTGATAGCCTCGTCCCCAAGCGCTCAGAAAAATCTCTTCGACTCTTTTCAAATTTTACCACGTGGCCTGGGAACGAGGCTCAGGTTGTGATAGCAACCTTGTCTAGCAGATCCTGTGGTCAGATTTTGGCTTTTAATGTCCATGAGGCACATGCTGTAGCTTCAATATCTCAGGAAGGGGTTGAGATAGGTGTGTGTACTTTGGAGCAATCACATATTGTACTATTAGTGCTGTAAACGGTATGTAGCTATGTAGTAAAAGTAATGAGACATTCACAACTGAATACTACTTGAGGTCACCAAATTATATTTTGGTATCCTGGCACCTTAAGTGGTAGGAGTTTTGATGCAGCCTCAGTAATATCCCGCATGTAGCACTCTGCCGACTGTTGGCTTGGTGCTTTTCCTTGGTGCATATGATCATAGTGTACGATAGTCTAGTTTTGCATCACTCACCTGTGCAGGGAAGGCTTGGAAACGAGGCTAAGGCACTGTTCTTCATAGCCTGTCTGTGCTACAGACATAGTGCTCTTGCAGGGGTCTCACATCAAAAGCAGAGAAGTGCAGTCATCCTTTCGTTGGTATAATATAAGAAAAACTACCAGGTCCACAGTGCTGAGTGTTTACAAGAGCACATAAATGAAGTGGAAGAGAGCTCCACGGTATTGTCAGCTCTGCTTACCCCTCCTCTCTCTTGTTCCCTCCTCCCTCTTATTCCCTCCTCCCTCTTGTTCCCTCCTCCCTCTTGTTCCCTCCTCTCTCTTGTTCCCTCCTCTCTCTGCAGCGACGGAGGACTAACAGCAGTAGTGCCGCCAGCAGAGCCCGCGATCGCCCCACAACACGATAGCCAGTACAACTCACACTCAAACACACATTGATAAGTAGAATTTAACACGACAATTTGGGTTTTGTGTATGTTCTGTGTAATGCTGTGCTTTGCTCTGTGTACTGTGTATAAGGATGTAGTTTGTAGTCGTCGGATCACACGGATTATCTGTTAGCTTCATCACCATCATGTCACGTCCCTTCCGATTGTTTCTAAACTGTCTGTGTTTGATGATAAATTTGTACTGTTTGTATTATTTTACTATTAATGGCAATTTATAAAATCAGGTGTGCATGGGAAAAATAATAATGACATTGCACATGTACAGCCAGTGTAAGGGGAAGTCTCGGGAGGGGGGGGGGGGGGCTTACTGATTGAACTTAAATCATTATTACTGAGGACATAGCTTTATTAGTAGAGCTAGTTTTATGATTTTGTCTTTTACCCTTTTAATATGAGCTACGGAGTCAATCACCTTAAATTGGTTTTCCAGGCTGTAGTATTGTATAGCTGGTCACTACGTATGCCCCGAACCCTATTAAGTATGCATGGCTTATCAAAATCTGCTTCTATATAATTGTACACGTACATAATATTTAATAGATACAAATCCAGGCTATATAGCTTCTCCATCAAAAGTTTTCACAATTATAATTTATGACATCACTAGATAATTATATATTAAGTATTTTGTTCTGCCAAACCCGTGGCACAGTTGTGTATGATGACTAAGTCGTCATGAAATTCTTTATGTTAATTACAAGTGATGACTGTATAGTCGTCATAGCCAGCTTACGGCACTAAATCACACACAGCTGCAATGTCTATCAATATTGCATCTTCTTTCGATGCGCATTCAAAAAAATTTATAATACCAATAACAATAATAGAATAGAGCTTCTCAGTTTCCTGATTACATTTCTACACTTGGCATTTCTACAAAACATCATAGTTATCAAAGAGCTCAAAGCACTAGGTTAGTGTGGCCCTCCTCCTCCCCTTTCCACTGTTGCAGGTAATTATTCAATAGTCTTTGTTCTGTTGTTTTCTACACTAGACGGTTGTTGCTTGCTGGTGCAGCTAAGCGGGCCTTGCCCAGTGGTACTGGTGGATGTGGCTTGCTTTGCACAAGCCTATTCAATCACCAAACGCTACTCTGCCAGTATGATGTCTCAAGTGCGTGTTCAATTTTTTTTGAAGGTGCACGGGCTCTTAACCCTAATGCAGATCTTATCGCCTATCTTGCTTATCCAGGGCTGACGCTCCAGGTATTGAACCTTCAAGAGATCACTCACTTTAATATCGCCACACTCCTTGCCTCGTATTGTATACTTGATCCTTGTGTCTTCACTCTCATCGTTTCTCATGAATTCGTCTTTGTCCTTACTTTTCAATCCGTCAAAGACTGTAGGCTTCTTGATACATGTACATAGCAGCGGATAAAGATGGCATTCTGCCGTCCACCGTGTGGTGTACCTTGACTTCCACCTTCGATTTTTTCGTATCCATGTGACTCTGACCCTGACCAGCGGTCTTCATTTCTGGTAACTAGCACCACCAGTCAGTCCCATATTCATCCCCATGAACCCTCCCCCTGCCTTCGCCTGAATGCTGAGTGTGTGGCCTTTTGAGGTCGTGAGTGTGAAAGAGGTTGTCTCCCTGTAGGTGGTTTCAAAAGTGTACGAGGCTTCTTCGTTAGCGAGATTTTCATAGTTCGTGTCATTTTCGGATATCAGCCACATCTCCTTGTTAACATGCTTTTCTCGATCCTTTCTCACTATTTGAATGATACATGGCTGTTTCGAAGAAACTGTTAGACACTTCCATATCCTCCATACACATCCTCGAGCTCCCAGATTGAGTTTTTTTTTTTTTTTATATATTCCGCTAAGTGACTTTTCACTTCGTCAAAAGTGAGCCAGGTGTCTGGATATGCAGCAAGCCCTGGCAATATTCCTTGCTGGGTGCGGCATCATAGAAGCCTACTGGAGGACTCCTACTGCTGTCCATAGCTACTGTATTCAAATTCTGAGGACTTTTTAGATAGCTACTCTCCACTAGTAGCCCCAGAGCTATGCATGTACACTCTTAGCTACAAACCAAGAAAATGGATTACATAGCTATTTCCTGCATGTCTGTATGAATATGTTACAATTCTTCATGTGACCAAGCCATGAGATTTAAGTAGCATATTCACCTTTCTGAATACTGTTAGTTATGATGCCACATCGACCTTTTTTGGTGATGCTCATTATAATCATAGCTCACACAGAACATCAAAAGCTTTTACTTCATCAGAACAATTCAATCAGCAAAACATATTTACCGAGATCTGAATATAGAACCTTCTTTTACCCATCTGGAACTAGGATCTTTACACCAAAGCTAGTTTACAATTCAGGGAATCACTGTGTTTCAACAGTTCAGTAGCTTTATAGCCATAGCTAAGTGGGGGAACAAGAGTCAGAGGGTGATAGCTATGCAAACACAAACAGATCTAGTCTCTAAATTGCAAACTAGCTTGCTTTTTTCTTATGTAAGTTAGCTTATGTAGCTAAAGATTCCACTTTTTGTATGCAGTAGTAAAGTTTATTGTTGTATATCATTTCAAGACCTATAGGATTACTACTTTTATAATTTTGTGGGAATAGGATACGTAGGAGTCCATGCCTTCGATTTCTGGGCTATAGCTGGTAGCTGCACTGTCATGTGTGAACAGGTATATATAATTATGGATACAGCTTATTAATATAGAACAGAGATTGACTCGATCTCCAGTGTTACTGGAAGCATCTCCATCAAAGGAGGAGTTACCATGGCATTATGCATTGATCACATCATGATCACCAGGTGGAATTTTAATTTGTCCTGCAAAACACTAGATTATCCTACTGGCAACTTCCATCCCAGCTGACGTGCGCTTACGTAATAAAACCCCTGACTCAGCATTGCATTGTGATCACCACGTGACTCAGCACTGAATAGTACACATGTGCTCAGATGAAAGGCACCGCCATGGCGCCACAGCTGCTGAGTCAGGGTTCGCGAACATTTGTATTGCGCAATTGCGAGGTCAGAGGTGGTCTCGATTGTTCGCGATCATCATCCCGGTGCATATAAAGTAGTCTAAAGCGCATTCTACACAACTGTTCATAAATATTGTTATTTACCCCTGCTGCACTGTCATTAATTCGAAGAGAGAATCTTTCATTTGCTTGACACTGACGAAAGTCGAATATGCCTGGATATGAAGTATTAACTGTGGAGACGATGAAACTGGGACTCCTCTGCCCCGAGTGTGGTCTCGTCCTCAGGGACGCTGTACAAACTAACGAGGGTACTCGACTGTGCCTGACGTGTTTCAAAGAACTGGCAAAGTATGTCTGCATGTGGCATGTGAGGTATACTGAACTACCCCATACTTTAGTCTGCAGGAATGTGTGCACCTGCAATCTGATTGTTTTAGCTATTAAATTGAACATTTCTGTATTTGCAACCAGACTGTTCTTTTACTTTCTCAGTCTGGACGGAAAGATGACCGAAGTGGCCAAGTACAATTCTGTTTTTTTGGTACGCCAAAATTAAATTTGCAGATTTGCAGATTTGAGTATGCCAGCAAATCTGCAAATTCACTTTCTGGGTAGCTAGCTCCAGATTCTTTATACCCTATCAAAAATTGAAGAGTAGTTCAAAGTGGCCACATATACATCTATGTGAATACAGAAATGCAGAATTGTGGGTTTCTAAATTCACAGACAAGGCTTAATCAGCAAATCATTAACTACAGCTTTCGTACTCTGAAGAAAATTCCATACTTTCAGCCGTTTCATGGTATTCAGGTAGAAGGTTCAAACCACAGCTGAACAGAACCATCTACAGCATAATCAATATTATTACATAATTTTTATTTAATTTTGTTTCATGTGCATCTACAAAAGAACTTTTAGATTGGACAGGCCCTAATTTCTGGAAGTGGTCTAACAGCATTCCGTCCCTTTCTCATCCTGGTATGCAATGTACATAAACCAGCTTTCCAACCTCAAGTCAATAGAATGACCTTTGTATAAGGGTAAACTCTAGGTAAGGCCATAGCAGGGAAATATCTTGTTTCTCATCTGCCGCCCGCACAGACTTCTTAAAGTTCAACCCCTCAAAACACACTACACTTTTACGCACTATTTCCGCCCTGAATATAGTTATAGAAGTCTTTGAAAAACACACTGTAGAAACTTTGCCATCTAGTACAAACTGACATGTAGTGTAGAGTCTATCGACGCTGACACAGTGCAAGTTATCACAGTGCCCTCGAAAGTGCCGCCCGACACTCGTTCCTTTACATTCTCGAGAAGTTTAGCAAATGCGTGCTCTTCTGAACATAGGAGCATGGTCCATGGAAAGACTTCAGGTATTTTTTGCTGCTAATTAGGGATCACGTGCAATTGTTTTTTCAATTGTGTTTTGTTATTTGTCCGCCCGCCCGCATTGATTTTCAGCTTTTTCTTGGACGAGAAACAGGAAATTTCCCTGCTACGGCCTAAAAGTGATAGGTATAAAATTCACATGATCACTCCATTGTATCTTCATTGCAGGAGTCCATCTCGTACCAGCCAGAAGACAGGATTTGTGCTACAAGATGATAAATACAACCCCGATAGAGCTGTGAGGAAAGAGATCAACCAAGTGCTGGTTTACTGCAGATTCAAGAACCACGGCTGCCCCTGGGAAGGGTGTCTGCAGTATTTTGAGGTATGTTTCTATCCTAATTTAAGTCAAGGTTTCATTTTGGGGAGGGAACGGAATGTTGTCCCACCCCTTAAGATTTAGGTTTGCCGTTTATTTAAAATGGTTAACTACTAATCATTCAGAGATTTCTCTCCACAATTTCAGCAAAAGTTCATCAAAACTTGCCATTAGCAAAGTTTTGGTGAACTTTTGCTAAAATAATGGTAGGAATTGAGCATCAGTTTAATAGTTATATATAAATCTACTAAATGCAACAATTTAGCTGCTGAGATTCCAGCCTAAACTGTAAGATTACTTGCCTCGCACTAAGGCGCTCGGTGATTATGGTCCATGCATAGTGATCTGAGGTTCTAAAATTCAAACTCCAGGCCCCCCAAGGCAGTTGGTGCACACTAATCATTTACATCATCCCCCTCCCCAAGAAAAGGCAACCTTGCCCTCTCTTGACAAGTGAATTAAGGCCTGCCTGTAATACACTATGCAGTGTGTTTGAGATAGAGCATAAGTAGAAGTGTACAGACAGTGAAGTTATATATAACAGTGGACTGCCTTGGGATACTGTTTGAATGGTTTATCATTCTCTATAGATCTTGAAGTTGTAGCTCATTTTTTGTTGACTGTCTTACCTGTTCCTCTATAGAGCCACGTCCTGGACTGTAAGTATCGTCCAGTGAAGTGTCCCAACCATGGGTGCTCACAGCTCCTGCCCAAGGAACAGATGGACAAACATATCGACACAGAATGCATGTTTCGACAAATCTACTGTGACGACTGTGGTCATTCGACAGCTGCTTGTCACATTGCACGCCATAATTACGTCACGCACGATGCCATGCACGTGCGCACTACGCGTTAGTGTCTACAAAAAATGGTGTACTAAAAGAAAGGACTTGCGTGCTCATCTACTGAACAGCTGCCCAGCACCGACATGCACCGTACCTGGCTGTGAGAAGAAAGTGAGTTCTTGATCACGTGGCCTCAGAAGTTAGAAGTGAGTCACAGTCCTTGGGTCGCTACTGATCGCTCACGAGGTTCAATTTGGGTGCATTTCAGCATCTGTGATGATGACAAAGTCTATGATGAAAGGTTTCGTACCGACCCATGACTCATACTGTGGGGTAGTGGTTGTATTGGCTTTAAAATGGTATGTAACCTCCATTCTCTATAGATCCTAAAGTTTTAGCTCATTTCTTGTTGCTCTGTGTGGTTGACTGTCTTACCTGTTCTACAGAGCCATGTCCTGGACTGTAACTATCGTCCAGTTAAGTGCCCTAACCATGGGTGCTTACATCTCCTGCCCAGGGAACAGATGGACAGACATATCGACACAGAATGCATGTTTCGACAAATCTACTGTGACGACTGTGGTCATACAATGCCAGCAGCCGAACTACCAGAGCATCGCAACACTTGCCCTGAGTATACCATTGACTGCTCAGAGTGCGGAACACCTGTCAAAAGAAAGGACTTGTCAGCTCATCTACTGAACAGCTGCCCAGCACCGACATGCACCGTACCTGGCTGTGAGAAGAAAGTGAGTTCTTGATGACTCTCTAGCTTCGTTCCCAGGCTCCCCCTGTGCGAAAGAAGGAAAGCTTTTTGTAATGCAAGCGTCAAAAGCTGGGGTGAATGCCTGGGAACAAGGCTAATGACTCTCCCCAATTAATGTAGCATTGTAACACTCAGCCAATAGCATAACGGATGCCTAAAGGATTTATTATGCCAAGTTGTGTAGGGGGGATGGAATATTGGGTAAGGCCGCACTAATACCGTCCATATTGGAGCTGATATCAGCGATATCGGTATCAGCAGCCAATACTCATGGGACTAGTAGCACGTGGCCTCAGACGTTAGTCAGAAGTGAGTCACAGTCCTTGGGTCGTTACTGATTGCTCACGAGGTTCAATTTGGGTGCATATCAGCATCTGTGATGATGACAAAGTTTCGGTAGGTGTACCGACCCATGACTCATACTGTGGGATGGTGGTTGTATTGTGGTATGTAACCTCCAAATACAGTATCAGTATAGGTGTCAGAGTACAGTAACGTGTGGACTTTCCCAGGGACTTTCCCTGGGTATTCCCCTCCTGTATTGAGACTAACAGTATTATTTGTATTCTACAGCTCAGCAGAAACACTGCTCAGAGTGATCCAAATTCAGTGGCTCACCATATCTTGAATCCTCTCATCCTGTTTCAACATGTGCTGACACTTGCTGCTGTTATAAGTGATGTAAAAACTACAGTAGACTCTCTAGTGCGTGACTTCAGTAGCATACAAGGCTCACCAAGGGACACAGTACACCCAGCAGATTTAACCCGAGTTCATGCCGAAATGCAAAGATCAATCAAAAATGTGACTGATCAACTAGAAAGTTTGAAACACAGCACAACTGGTGTAAAGGACAAAAACTTAGAAGTAAGTATAAAAGATGTTCGTAGCAAGCTACACCAAATGGATGAAAAGTTGAGGCAACAACAGCAACAGCTTCAAAGAATACAGAACCAGCAAGATGGTAGTACTGTGCTTGGTAGTTGGGGTGGGGTGAAATCTTATCAAGGAGAGGGAATAATTGAAAGCAGAATTGTCCAGCTTGAGAAGAAGGTTGAAGAGACAGAGAGGCAGACGGCTATGATGAAGGTCCATATATCAGAACTAGAACTTCAGCTCCAGGCGTCCCTCGCTAGCACTCACAACGGCTCCTTCCTGTGGAGGATTCCCGACATTTCACAAAGGAGAAGGGATGCCATTGAGGAGAGAATAACCTCGATCTATAGCCCACCATTTTACACAGGAAGGAACGGATACAAGATGTGTATCCGTGCCTACCTCAACGGAGATGGAATTGGCTACAAGACCCATCTTTCAATCTTCTTTGTCCTCATGAAGGGAGAGTATGACCCTCTGCTGAAGTGGCCATTTGAATATAAGGTGTCCCTCATTCTGGTCGACCAGAACCACCGGAAACACATTGTCCAGACCTTCAAGCCCACCCCAGAGAGCAGCTCCTTCCAACAGCCTCATTCAGATATGAATGTCGCCAGTGGGTGCCCCCAGTTTGCCAAATTGAATGTACTAGATGATGAAAACTATGTCAAAGATGATGTCCTATACCTGAAGTGTATCATTGATACGTCACGTATTTTTCACCCATAGCTGTATATTAGTGAATATCTTTCTTGTTTAGCAACATTTAGCAGGTTGTACACTTGACATGCACTTTTTAGTGTCATTGTCAAGCTCTCATATGTTCTATACAGTATTATACTGTTATTTTTGATCTGTAATCTTACTGAGCTTGAACCATTAATTTTCTCAAAATTAATCCCATCTCTGATAGAAGATGTATTATTGGGGAGGCTCCCTGTAGTACTTTTCTTGGGAAGTGGACAATTTGTACTGATGATTATCTCTGAAAAGAACCATTTTTGTAGAACTACTTTGGGTGAATGGTCAAATTCGGTAGTTGGCAAATCAATTTGCATTACATTATAATGGTGAAGTTGACATCACTGGAAAATGCATGGTATAAGAAGTGGTGCAAAACATTTTGGGAACTTCAGCTATCAAAGCAGAAATCCATTTTCTATTGGATTAACCTGATTACAAAGCTAGCTACAATTATAGTGGTAAATGTTGCAAACTGAAAAGCTGAACAATGAACCACATTAGGAATTCGAAGTATATACTTATAGGTCAGCCGAGCCAATATTATAATATTGAACAAATGCTTGTACAATGACATTATTTCTCTGGTGTCATAGAGATGAATGACTCTCCCCTCCAGTGACTCCCCAATAGCTCATCTCTGTAGGGACTAGTAGCTAGCTACATGCACATCTTGATTGTAGCATAACCTGAGCTGATAAGAAGAGTTTATGCAGATTCTATACCCTCTCTAGCCTCCCTCCCTCCTGGACAGTAAAGCGTATAAACAATTCTTCCCAGGCCTAATAGTGATCGATAGATGACTACTTGTGCAATTCTATAGCTAAAGAGACAAAAATTAACTTGGAGAAACAAATAAACTTGGAAGAAAAAAAATCCTAGTGAGCCTCCCTCCTGGAGTGCAGACACCCGGAGCATCGACGACTGGGAATCACATGAGACTAACCCGTTGCCCAGTCATCCTTTTAGCTTTGGAATTCTGAAATAAAGTTACCATTAAGTTGAACCTCAATGGATTGCACCGGTAAAGCATTGAACTGCACACTGGTAAAGAGTTGAACCTCGATAGGTTCACACATCATTATCAGACTTACTTTCATTTGTTGAGTCAGGAGTCATTATAATATAATACATGCAGAATGTACAGCATACAAATTACAGTACTGAATACAGTAGTAATTCAATAGCAATTAGTCTGTAGACTTGAAAAGGAATTCTTCCTAGGCTTAGCTAGTAGTGATTGATAGGTGGCTGTTTGTGGTATTCGGCCAGGAATTAATTACCTACTAGTATCACCAATGTACTTAGTTTAGCTATTAGCAAAGTGATCGTTCAATAAAATGCTGAGTGGCAGTGAGTGCACTCATAATAAGCCCCGTTTATACTAGTTAAGCGGGTTCAGGATCCACTAAAAACCGAAAATTGGCTTACGTAATTCACCTCACCTATATATAGCATGCTAGCACCAGGTAGTTTACCTGGTTCAGTCCGGTTTAAGCTGAACCAGATACAGTCAACAGGATGTACGTGGTTTGAACCCGAAATGGGGGTTACCCAATACTAAACCGGAAATTGGTTTACGTAATCTACCTTGCCTATAGTATAGCCCCGGTGCAACAGGCGTACAATGCAGTCTGTAACACTAATACTGTTCAACTGCATGTTATGTACATACTGGGGTAGTCCCATGTTGAGCAATGTGCTGTGTATTGCGCATGTTGAGAACAGTGTTGTATGATGATGTCACACCACAGTATGATAGTTGTTGCAGTATGTTGAAGTGGTGTTTCATAGCACAGCAGTGTGTAATGCACATGACTTTTGCAGCATGTTGGGAAGAGTAATGCTGTATGCCGTTAAGGTACACTCTGATGTTGAAAGTATATTGTATTTTGTGACAACATTGTATTTGTGACAACAGGGTGCGAGATCATGAAGTTTCATTGTCAAATTTCTTCTTATTTTTTTAGTGTAGTGTAAATACTGGTAGTTTAGAATTTGCCAATGAAAGTAGTTCGGAAATGATATAGCTATACAACCAAATCACAGAGTAAATGGATACACAAGATAATGCATGGATATATGCATAAGTAATAAATCAACAGCAATAATATAGCTATACAACCAAATCACAGACTATAATAGAATACGCAGGATACTGGATTTAAGCATTAATAAATAGGACAACAGCACTGTAATAAGTTATGTACATAATCAGTGATAATACAATTAATGTCGAATACAAAATGTTTGTTGGTAAAATTGTGTTGTTACAAAAATCATGAATAAAAATGTAGCTTGCTATCATTAATGGAAAACCTACAACTTCTTTTACAGTAATGTACAAAAGAAACTAATGATGTCTAATGTCCTAATAACTTTATAGTCTACTATTAATACTATGAGTAAGGGGCACAAGGGAACACCCCAAAGCAGAGTCTTGTGCACCCCCTGACAAGGGTATGTAGGGAGCTACTATATGGCATGTACTATACAGTTTGTCGCATGGGTCATATCAAGCTGTGTTCGCTGCCTTCATATCAATAGTATTTATAGCCTTTGTAATTAAATTAGAGCTATTTATATATGTTGCAGTTGACATATGAAAAAGATGTAGAAATGGGGCTATAAATGTTTAAATTTGTGTTTATGCTATCCTATGCCTTGCTCGAATGCTTTTTTATCTTTTACAATTTTTTAAGTAACTTTGGGAGTCTTGTTGGTTGCAGAAATATGACCTGCACACTTGGGAATGAGAATCCATTGACTCACTCTCATGACTCTAGTTGACTACTGCTATTAAACTAATTGTGTTTCTTTTGTTTGTTGAGGATAGCAGGATTCCACTACTAAAATTAGCCTACACTGTAGGATGATGTTTTCCACATCCTGTTGCAGTAATGCAAAAACAGGATGTCACAGTAGCATGCTCATCATACAAAGTTATTAAGTTCACACTGCTGTTACTGTATCATATTACACATCTGGTTACGTCAGTGTCTATATATACTTGAATCTATCCCAGTCACTGACGTGACGTCACCTACTTGACCGGTTTAAGCGCCTAGTGTATACGCGGCTCTATATATTTGTGCAGCAGTCACTAATTTTCAGTTTAATATCTGCATGTATCTGCTTCGAACAGAGAATTTTGCTTGGTACTGACGAAAGACGAATATATATGCCTGGATACGATGTATTAACTGTGGAGACAAAGAAACAGGGACTTCTCTGCCCCGAGTGCGATCTCGTCCTCAGGGATGCTGTACAAACTAACGATGGTACTCGACTGTGCCAGACGTGTTTCAAAGAAGTGGTGAAGTATGTCTGCATGTGGCATGGGAGGTATACTACTAGTCTGGGACGAGACTAATATCATTGTACTACCCCTTAGTCTGGTGGATTGGAGTGTGCGGTGCAACTGCAAATCTGATTGAATATAGCTGCTAAACTGTCATGTGGCCTTTGAAGTTTGAGATGTTAGACATTTTGCATTTGTACTGAGCTACTGTAAGCTACAAATGTAGCTCTTAGCTAGTCTGTAGAAATGTGTGCAGCTGTAGATAGCTAGTCATGTGGCCTTGACAATATTTACATTTCCTAGCTGTTATGCATTTTGAATTTATATATTATTGTTTGTGCCTGAGAAACAGAAATTCAAACTGAAGTGGCCTTTTAGCATTTTGTCCCGGTATACAGTGTAGCGTGACGTCACGACCGCTACATTTTGCATTACATGTATCGTCCGTTTATTTCTTCCGTGTGGCAAAAGAGTGGTAGGTTCTCTAGTGAACTCAGAAACTAGAAGAGCTTGTAACTTGTACTTTTAGTATGTGAACTATTGCTGTGGTGTGGATGTCACGCATGCAGGATACATTCAATGAATCTGCCAACTACAGCATTAGTATCGCAACAACTTCTGTTCAGCTGCCATTGAACACAACGTTCTTTTTGCCACACGGAAGTGCTTAGTCACGTGTTTTTGTGACGTAGTTGCAACCGCTCTATACAGTGTAGCTATAGCCTCATCTTCAGGCTCTACACGTTTCACAGCTGTGGTTTGGGTATGAAAGTGTGTCTAAAGTGCACACACTAGGGGGGTTGGGAGCATGCACCCCTCCCCTTCAGAAAATTTGGGATTTAGACCTGATATCATTTCCGATGCAATTTTAAGGTAAAATAGCAAGAGTTGGACCTGCTTTGCAGTCTATAGTTATAATATTACCCCAGTTTACACCAGGCATTTATATCCACCAGGCGTTTAAACCGGTTCGGGATTTGGTTTGGTGTAACCCACCTAGTACCGCATGCGCAGTATATTGTGTTACAAATTGCGTTACGTAATGCGCGTAAGCACTTCCGGTGCTAGAAAAAGCCAGTTTACTGTCTAGCCACACGGGTTTTTCCAACACCATTCATAAGAGCTCCTTGACCATAAGTAAGTATTCAGTTTGTTACTATCAAATCTGCAGAATCCTTTTAAAATGCACTATGCAAACTGGGTCTTTTAGGGTGAAAAATAATGGGGGTGGGAGGTCATGGTGCACATTTCCAGCGCAAGTAAAATTTCAAGGAGTTTTTTAAGGAAGTATATAATCTACAGTAGTTGGGCTTCTTGCAGAAGGTTAGAAAATGTGTCCACAATGTAGTTTTGATCCTATATACAGCGCTGGTATTTTTCATCAAAAATAGGCTGCTGCTCCAACATATTTTGCAAGTAGCTAAATGCCAAATTTGACCAGCAGCAATTAAAGTTAATGCCTGGAGGTGATGCTAGTTACAGATGACATGCATCATGTGGGGTAAGGGATGGAACTGTTGCAAAAAGAAATCAAGGTAACAGCAAAAATACACTGTAGCTGCACAACGTAATACTAGATAAAATTTTCACTATCTACAAAACTAATACAGGTAGTCATGAGTGGCACTAACCCAGCCACGCTGAGAGCAAACCAGGTATAGCTATGTACATCCAGGGAGAAAGTGTAGCCCTCATTTACTTTGTAACCAGCCATCGGCAAGCTCACATCCAGTAAACTGAAACAGAAAAATTTCTTGCGCCAGTGGACCACGACTGCATTTGTAGAGCTTGTAGAGAGGAAAATGTAAACAATGCTCATTATTACAATCAGGTGGGTGGGTAAAAGAGATACGCCTACTTTACTATCAAAGGGTACCACAAAGCACGGCAAGGGATAGAGTATTATTCCCTTGGCAACTATTGTGAAGTCTACCTGGAAAGATATTCCTTTATGTAGCATCCATGGTTCGTTGAAGCTCTTAGTGCCAGGAAATGTGCTTAGTTGGCACAAGTAGGGGCATTTACCTAGTGTATATCGCAGGCTCTCTTTTAGCTATATCAGGGCCTAAAATTAGGGCTAGTAGCAGCCAAAAAGCTAGTAGTTTTTCCAATTTGGCTAGTAGCTATGACCCAATTGGGCTAGTAATGGTATAATATTGATTTCCACATGCATGCTGTTGTCCAAAACATAATTATGTCTTCTCTGAAGCATGTGAAATGTACTGTTTTGTGTATTGGAGTGGCATGCAATTAAAATTGGCCCCTGCCGTAGTGGCAGTCATGAGCTTGCAGCTCTTTATCCAATCTTGTGCTTTAGGCTAGTACTAAAACAGAGAAAGTTTAGGCCCTGAGCTATATATGACCAAAATTTTAGCATGGAAGAGTAGTTATATAATAACATTACTTATGACTATATATGCATCATCACGCAGTGAAGGGGTGCCATCCACAGATGCCCTAAGGCTACACTGGGCACTTCATATGTGGAAGCAATGCCTCACCAACAAGGTGGAGCTGCTATCAATGGCAGATTATGAGTGGAAAATGGGAGAGGCAGTGCCAATTAAATGGGAACCGGAGAAAAATATGCAATCAATCAATCAAGTTTATGACACACTTGAAAAAAATTTAACTGGGTAGAGAAAGAAGTGAGATTGTAGGGCAGAGAGCGTGATAGAGGAAACTTGCGGACAGACAAGCCTTCCCCCGACATCTCTATCAGAATACATACACCAGGAGGCCTCTCGGAGCACCAGGGGACGGACTAGCTACACAAAAACAGATGGGCCTTCCCCAGGCACCCCTCTTAGAGCATTAGGGGACAGACTACACAAAGACTAAAGCCTTTCCCAGGCACCCCTCTCGGGACGGACTACACAAAAACAGATGGGCCTTCCCCAGGCACCCCTCTTAGAGCATTAGGGGACAGACTACACAAAGACTAAGCCTTTCCCAGGCACCCCTCTTAGAGCATTAGGGGACAGACTACACAAAGACTAAAGCCTTTCCCAGGCGCCCCTCTCGGGACGGACTACACAAAAACAGATGGGCCTTCCCCAGGCACCCCTCTTAGAGCATTAGGGGACAGACTACACAAAGACTAAGCCTTTCCCAGGCACCCCTCTCAGAGCACCAGGGGACAGACTGCACAAAAACAGATAAGCCTTCCCCAGGCACCCCTCTCGGAGCTCTAGAGACTAGGAGAACGTAATGCAGAAAGGTTAGAGGGGGAAGATGAGAGAATACAAAACGGAAAGGATATGAGAAGGGGGCGATAGTTGAGTGCATGAATTGGAAAAAGTATTAGCATGAATTGAAAAGAAAAAAAACTGGGGTGGGCGGATAATACATAGCTAGAATACGTTACTGGTAGATTAGTAGCTGCTGCTTGTAACCTGTTCAGCTTAGCTACTAGATCCTGAGGTTTAAACATGGGGTAACAGCTTGCTAACTTCAATAGTTATGCATACATAAACATGTCACACAACTTAAAACTTACGGAGATGAAATACTTAATCCATCGACCCCATCCCTACACAAATAAAGCACTTCCGTAGTCGAGTCGCATGCTATCGGATTCCTCCCCCTCTCCCCCGCCCCCTCCCAAGGTGCAATTACAGTGCCGTAGCTAACATTGGGAGAGGTGGTGCCTGAAATTACAGCAAACGGCAAATATTGGATGGGCCAATGGCTCACCCTGCTAAGCCAGCCTTGAGGTAGCGCTAAGTGAAATGCGCACGTGGACCTGGGAACGAGGCTATACAATTTATATAAACAAGTTGAACCCACCTCAATGAATGGCTTGGGTATATAGGGTAAACATTAGTCTGACCCCAATGCAAAGCATGGGGGTCTGGTGACAAGCCTAGATTAAGTTTTGGACCCACTGCAGAAATTTTGCACTCCAATCAGATTGCAGAACAGCTATTTAAAAGCAATTGCAAAATATCTATACCACGTGAAGTTGGACAATACTGGTTTGGGCTTCAAGTAATGCCAGGCTTAAAGTTTGGACACCCGCTCAGTACGAGAGGCAGTCAGAAGTTCAGCAAGTAGAGAGTTGGGCTACCCAGACTTGAAGCCTGAAGAGCTGAAAGTCAAAGAGACATTTCTAAAGGCTCGAAGATTGTTTATACGCTCTTAATATAAAAATTTCAGTAAGCGTTATGTAATCTTACATATGAGATTACGTATCTCAAGAATAAAAGTCTTATCGCCAGACTCTGGGGTTTCGCCAGACTAGGTAACTAGGACTTTGCCAGACTATAGGTAAACACTGGGTGAGGTGAAAGCAAGAGTGGATAATACTAACAAGAAGTTGTAGTGTTATATCCTCTCTTGGTGAAAGTAATAGAAAATTTCAAATGATCACTCCACTGTCACCTGACTTTGCAGGCATCCAGCCCGTACCAGCCAGAAGACAGGATTTGTGCTACAAGATGACAAATGTAATCCCGACAGAGCTGTGAGGAAGGAGATCAACCAAGTGCTGGTTTACTGTAGATTCAAGAGTCAGGGCTGCCCCTGGCAGGGTTGTCTGCAGTATTTTGAGGTATGTTTCTCTCGTAATTTTTAAACCCTGTAAGTCAAGGTTCAACTCTTGCCACAGTTTTCAGAACCCCCCCTCCCTCAGGAACTAGAGGTGTTAAGTGGCTCCCAGTGCTTTACCAGCAGTTATGTGGTCCATTCGTGGATGGTAGCTATACTTACTTGACTGAAATTTAACTCAGCAAATAGTCAGCAAAGCCACACCTTCAGGCAATCCACACTTTCTATCTAAGCCTACATTACACTCTTAGACTATTGTCAGTCACTGCAAACTAGCTACATGTAGCTACCTGGCAGGCAGAAAAAATATCCTGAAGGGAAGGCAAATGTTGCTAGTCAAAGAATAATTTCTCTACACCTTCTTAACTCTTATCAGTCCATGTGGCTAACTGTCTTGCCTGTTCTACAGAGCCACGTCCTGGACTGCAAGTATCATCCAGTGAAGTGTCCCAACCATGGGTGCTCACAGCTCCTGCCCAGGGAACAGATGGACAGACATATCGACACAGAATGCATGTTTCGACAAATCTACTGTGACGACTGTGGTCATACAATGCCAGCAGCTGAACTACCAGAGCATCGCGACACTTGCCCTGAGTATACCATTGACTGCTCGGAGTGCGGAACACCTGTCAAAAGAAAGGACTTGTCATCTCATCTGCTGAACATCTGCCCAGCACCGACATGTACCGTACCTGGCTGTGAGAAGAAAGTGAGTTCTTGATGACTGTCGTTATTTGGGTGTTTCTTGCATTAGGTTTTTAGCCTCGTCCCCAGACCTCCGCTTTTTTCGGCTGCACAAAGGAGTTTGGGGACAAGGCTAATAGCATGTAGCAACTGTATGTAACACTCACAATAGCAGCAGCCTCATTCCCAGGCTCCTCCCACGCATAAGAAGGAAAGGGGGGAGCCTGATAAACTCATCACGTAAACACCGTTAACTTTTGGTATAGAAACTGGACCAGACTCTCCGTTTTTTCCATGGGAGTTGTCTGTGGTGAGGCCATTCTCCCATTGCTACTTGGCATAATAAATCCTTAGGCTAACTGTGCTGTATAGTGCTAATATTGTAGCCGTGCTCCCATGCAGGCCTTTACGACACACGTATGTCACGTATGTGAGGCTGGGGGAGCTCTCAAAATCTTTGCCTGCTGCAGACAGGATTCCACAAACAAAAGCTTTGTAGAGTAAACACATAAGACAAATGATGGGGTGAATGATTAATTAGATATTGAAGTCACTTCAGTAATTAATTAATCGTTCATTACATGTATTGGAACTCTTCAGCTGGCAAAGATTCTGGTGACAGCTGTATATAAAATGGTAATTCACAGGAGTATACAGGAAGTGGGATTGGCATCGCTACAGCGTCACACTCGTTAGTAGAGACATATGGATAAACAGTTATGAAGAGAAAGTTGATAGTCTCAGGGTTGCCAAATAGATGTTAATAAAAATCAATAAGTTTTTTTTAATTAATATCTATTTGGCAACCCTGAGATTATCAACTTTCTCTTGGTAATTCACAGGGGATTTTCCTGAGTACTCCTTATCTTGTTCTGATGTCATACATTCACTGTATCTCATTACAGCTGAGCAGAAGTGCTGCTCAAAATGATGCAAACTCAGTGGCTAGCCACATCTTGAACCCTCTGATCCTGTTTCAACATGTGCTGACACTTGCTGCTGTTATAAGTGATGTAAAATCTACAGTAGACTCTCTAGTGCACAACTTCAGTAGCAAGCATGGCTCACCAAGGGACACAGTACACCCAGCAGATTTAACCCGAGTTCATGCCGAAATGCAAAGATCGATCAAAAATGTGACTGATCAGCTAGAAGGTTTGAAGCACAGCACTACTGGTGTAAAGGATAAAAACTTAGAAGTAAATATAAAAGATGTCCGTGGCAAGCTACACCAAATGGATGAAAAGTTGAAGCAACAACAGCAACAGCTTCAGAGAATACAGAACCAGCAAGCTAGTAGTACTGTACTTGGTAGTTGGGGTGGGACGAAATCTTATCAAGGAGAGGAAATAGCCACAAACAGAATTGTCCAGCTTGAGAAGAAGGTTGAAGAGACAGAGAGGCAGACGGCTATGATGAAGGTCCATGTATCAGAACTAGAACTTCAACTCCAGGCATCCCTCGCTAGCACTCACAATGGCTCCTTTCTGTGGAGGATTCCAGACATTTCACGAAGGAAAAGAGATGCCATTGAAGGAAGAATAACTTCGATCTATAGCCCACCATTTTACACAGGAAGAAACGGATACAAGATGTGTATCCGTGCCTACCTCAACGGAGATGGAATTGGCTGCAAGACCCATCTTTCAATCTTCTTTGTCCTCATAAGGGGAGAGTATGACCCTCTGCTGAAGTGGCCATTTGAATATAAGGTGTCCCTCATTCTGGTCGACCAGAACCACCGGAAACACATTGTCCAGACCTTCAAGCCCACCCCAGAGAGCAGCTCGTTTCAGCAGCCTCATTCAGATATGAATGTCGCCAGTGGGTGCCCACAGTTTGCCAAGTTGAATGTACTAAATGATGAAAACTATGTCAAAGATGATGTCCTATACCTGAAGTGTATCATTGATACGTCACGTATTATTCATCCATAGCTGTATGTAAGTGAATATCTTTCTTGTTTAGCAACATTTAGCAAGTTGTACACTTGACAAGCACTTTTTAGTGTTATTGCCAAACTCTCATAACTTCTATACAGCATTACTGTTATTTTTGATCTGTAATGTTACTGAGCTTGAACCATTCATTTTCTCAAAATCAACATGAAATTTTCCCATCTCTGATAGATGTATTATTGGGAGGTACAACTTTCTGCTTCTCCCTGTTGTACTTTTCTTGGGAAATGGACAATTTGTACCGATGATTATCTCTGAAAAGAACCATTTCTGTTAGTTAGTGAATCAATTTGCATTACGGTGAAGTTGACATCACTGAGAAATGCATGGTATAAGAAGTGGTGCAAAGCATTTTGGGAACTTCAGCTATCAAAGCAGAAATCCATTTTCTATTGGATTAACCTGATTACAAAGCTAGCTACAATTATAGTGGTAAATGCTGCAAACTGAAAAGCTGAACACTGAACCACATTATGAATTCGAAGTATATACTTATAGGTCAGCCTTGTATAGAGCCAGTATTGAACAAACGCTTGACATTATTTCTCCCGCATCATAGAGCTGAATGACTCTCCCCTCCACAGCTGTCGACGACTGGGAATCACATGAGACTAACCCGTTGCCCAGTCATCCTTTTAGCTTTGGAATTCTGAAATAAAGTTACCATTAAGTTGAACCTCAATGGATTGCACCGGTAAAGCATTGAACTGCACACTGGTAAAGAGTTGAACCTCGATAGGTTCACACATCATTATCAGACTTACTTTCATTTGTTGAGTCAGGAGTCATTATAATATAATACATGCAGAATGTACAGCATACAAATTACAGTACTGAATACAGTAGTAATTCAATAGCAATTAGTCTGTAGACTTGAAAAGGAATTCTTCCTAGGCTTAGCTAGTAGTGATAGATAGGTGGCTATTTGCTATAATCAGAAACAACGTAACTCAAGTTACGTACTAACTTGCATTGGAGAAAAAAGAAGCCTATTGCTCCTGGTCGGTCAAACAATTCTTCCCAGTCTTAGTACTGATACTGAGATGATGACTAGCTATGTGTGCCAATGTGGATTTATAATTTCCTTAGCTACTCTCCAGAGTTTTTCATGAATTTACTCCTTGACAGACCTTCATGTACCCTGGAATAGCATATACACATTTCTGCTACTCAATGATTAATGAAAATTTATTTTTTTTTCTGCTCATATAAATTGATCATTGATAACAAGCAAATGAACAGAAAAGTGAAGGTAGCCTCGCTTGACTTCGTCAAACTCACGTGCACCCTAGCGTGCGTCTCTGCAAAAGTGAGTGTAAAAGAATAGCAGTTTCATTTATAGTTACACTGCTCAGTTACACTAATTAGTTGCTTCCTGACGAACAGACTATCAATCCGATTGGCTAGCACACGTTCAGCTGTGCACAAAAAAATTTCCCGGGATGTTTTATTCGCACCATGGTAGCAGCCGCGGCCGGCTGCGGTGACTTATGCATGCAAGAGGGGGGAGTTCACAATGCTAATTTCTTCTACGGACACGCTCTTATACTGGTGTTCCATTGCAGAAAATCTTCGCGTTCGGGTCAAGCGGCGCGCGAATGATGCACAAATTTACTTTGCCTAAAACGTCATCACCATGACCACGCCCAATTTTCAACATATTACGTGTGCACGGGTCTTAAACCACAATGTGCCGTGTGTTTGTTTTAGCAACCACTTGGAACTTTATGTAAAGCCTTTGCCAGTGGGAATTAAA
This sequence comes from Phakellia ventilabrum, assembly GCA_963921505.1. Lineage (NCBI taxonomy): Eukaryota > Metazoa > Porifera > Demospongiae > Axinellida > Axinellidae > Phakellia > Phakellia ventilabrum. The sequence goes on along the minus strand of OY997378.1, from coordinate 737,772 downwards.
ACTACATTCGTCGTACCCTACGGTTGCGCACGTGATATATCGGCCCACTTTTCCTCGCTCGCTTTGCTCGTGCTAGGAACGCGTTCGTTCTAGGTCCCCAGTTTGAATATCTACATGACGCGCTACTGAATTAGTCGTCATGAATTTCTAATTTAATACACATGACGCCCAGCGCTTAGCACATATGGTGCTAAATCACACAGCCACAGCTGCAATGTCTATCAATATTGCATCTTCTTTCGATGCGCATTCAAAAAAATTTATAATACCAATAACAATAATAGAATAGAGCTTCTCAGTTTCCTGATTACATTTCTACACTTGGCATTTCTACAAAACATCATAGTTATCAAAGAGCTCAAAGCACTAGGTTAGTGTGGCCCTCCTCCTCCCCTTTCCACTGTTGCAGGTAATTATTCAATAGTCTTTGTTCTGTTGTTTTCTACACTAGACGGTTGTTGCTTGCTGGTGCAGCTAAGCGGGCCTTGCCCAGTGGTACTGGTGGATGTGGCTTGCTTTGCACAAGCCTATTCAATCACCAAACGCTACTCTGCCAGTATGATGTCTCAAGTGCGTGTTCAATTTTTTTTGAAGGTGCACGGGCTCTTAACCCTAATGCAGATCTTATCGCCTATCTTGCTTATCCAGGGCTGACGCTCCAGGTATTGAACCTTCAAGAGATCACTCACTTTAATATCGCCACACTCCTTGCCTCGTATTGTATACTTGATCCTTGTGTCTTCACTCTCATCGTTTCTCATGAATTCGTCTTTGTCCTTACTTTTCAATCCGTCAAAGACTGTAGGCTTCTTGATACATGTACATAGCAGCGGATAAAGATGGCATTCTGCCGTCCACCGTGTGGTGTACCTTGACTTCCACCTTCGATTTTTTCGTATCCATGTGACTCTGACCCTGACCAGCGGTCTTCATTTCTGGTAACTAGCACCACCAGTCAGTCCCATATTCATCCCCATGAACCCTCCCCCTGCCTTCGCCTGAATGCTGAGTGTGTGGCCTTTTGAGGTCGTGAGTGTGAAAGAGGTTGTCTCCCTGTAGGTGGTTTCAAAAGTGTACGAGGCATAAGACAAGAGTCTGAGGGTGATAGCTATGCAAACACAAACAGATCTAGTCTCTAAATTGCAAACTAGCTTGGATGTAGCTAAAGATTCAGAGGGGTTATTTTAGTGTGTTATGACTGTGACAATAAAATTAGCTAATACAAGTTATTATACGAGCACAAGGACTACATACCAGGGTCGACCAGTTTAGGAAAATTTAGCAGGTTGTACACTTGACGTACACGTACTTTTGAGTGTTATTGCCAAGTTCTCATAACTTCTATACAGTACTACTGTTATTATTGATCTGTAATCTTACTGAGCTTGAACCTTTATTTTTTTTCAAAATTAACATTGTATTGGTGAAGTTGATATCAGTGGAAAATGCATGGTATAAGAAGTGGTGCAAAACATTTTGGGAACTTCAGTTTTCAAAGCAGAAGTCCATTTTCTATTGGATTAACCTAATTACATAGCTATCTACAATAGTGGTAAATGCTGAAAACTGAAAAGCTGAACAATGATTCAGCCTTGTAGCTATATATAGAGCCAATTCAATATTGAACAAATCCTTGATTTGATTATTTCTCCGGTATCATAGAGCTGAATGACTCTCCCCTCCAGTGACTCCCCAATCACTCATCTCTGTAGGGACTAGTGGCTACATGCAACATCTTGATTGTATATAGCACAACCTGAGCTTAAGAAGAATTTATGCAGATTCTATACCCTCTCTAGCCTCCCTCCCCCTGGACAGTAAAACTTATAAACATTTCTTCCCAGGCCTAATAGTGATCGATAGATGACTACTTGTGGCATTCTTTAAAGAGAAAAAAAATAACTTGTAGCAAAAAAGGCTTGGAGAGAAAAAAAGAAAAAGTGAACCTCCCTCCCTCCTGGAGTGTCAGACACCCGAAGCAGGTGATGATTGGGAATTACGGAGGCTAACCCGTTGCCCAGTCATCCTTTTAGCTTCGGAATTCTTGGAACAGAAAGTTACCGGCATATTGGCTACTAGGGCTTAGAAAGTCTGACTGTCAAGAATCGATATACGTGTACGGGGGGCGATCCTTGACTCGTTTACATTGGGGAGGCAACGCTCAGATCCCAGGCTGTTAAAGAACGTGCCATCTCGACTTCCCGCCAAATGTTTGGCAAATTCAGTATTATAACCTCAATCGACTGAGAGGTGAACCACAATAGGTTACACCTGTAAAGTGTTGAACCTCACACCGGTAAAGAGTTGAACCTTGATAGGTTCACACATTATTATCAGACTTATTTTCATTTGTTGGTACATACATCGAGAGTCAGGACATTGTACATAAATCCCCATGCATACAAGCTACAGTAGGAATCAGTAGCAATCAGCCTGTCAGACTTGAACAGAATTCTTCCTAGGCTTAATAGATAGTTATTTGTGGTATTTCTATAAATAGAAACAATTCAAGTTAGCTATATAACTTGGAGGAAAAAAGCCTATATATAGGTTGGTCGAATAATTCTTCCCAGCCTTAAGTACTGATACTGAGATAATGACTATGTTGGAGAAAAAAAAGAAGCCTACTATAGCAGGAGAACAATGGGGATTTATGTACAATGTCCTTACTCTCTGGAATCTTTCAGGAATTTACGCCATGAAGGATTTTTTATATACCCTTGAATAGCTTACATAAATTTTTGCCGCTCACTGAAATACCCACTTTTTGTCTGCATGCTCATACAAATCAACCATTGATGACAAGCAAATGAACAGAAAAGTGAAGGTAGCCCAGCTCTTGACTTTGTCAAACTCACCCCAGCATACTTCTTTGAGTGTAAAGTTTATATTGTAATTAATTTATAGTTAGCTACACTGCTGCGCATGGGACAATAATGTGGGGTAAGAGGTGAATTGACGGTACGATTCTGCTTGGTGAGTTGATGGTACGATTCTGTGATAGACGTTTCTTTGAATATGACATCCACCTGCACAAAAGTATCAGTTATCATGTGCTAGATAAGAAAGGCAATTGCAGTGCAAAATAACAGTAGGAACTGATGGCAGAAGCAAACGTCAAACTGTTGGAAATGCGGTTCACAGAAAAGCAAAAGATGATGGCTCTTCTTTTCGAAACTCCACTGAAACCTGAAATGAAGAAAATATATTATGGACGAGTAGCTGTTCAATATCAGATACTGGGTGAGCCTGGGCAGTATCTGGATGAATCAGAAGGAAAAGAGCCAAATACAAGCAAGAAAAGTCCAGAGATAGCTACGCGATGGTTACCTATTCAATGAGCATTACGTAACACACGAAACGGGGACGCCTGGGAACGAGACTGACCGGTATTTTTAAGGCTTCTTATGCTGATCGTGCTGACATAATTAAATTTTTATCATGTTTATGCTGATCTGTGTGCTGATAGTGCATATACCGGTATACCGCATCGCACAGTCAGGCAGTGCCAGCAACCAGCTAATTATCTACTCTCAACGACGACAGACAAATATGCCTGGATATGAAGTATTAACTGTGGAGACGATGAAACCGGGACTCCTCTGCCCCGAGTGTGGTCTCGTCCTCAGGGACGCTGTACAAACTAACGAGGGTACTCGACTGTGCCTGACGTGTTTCAAAGAACTGGCAAAGTATGTCTGCATGTGGCATGTGAGGTAGCTATACTGAACTAGCTACCTCTTTAGTTTAGAATGTGTGCAGCTGTAAACTATGTGATTGGATACTATGCTGTGACATAGTAGTCTGGCGAAGCCAGACCCCGAGCGCGGTCCGGCTGGCCAGACTAGCGGTGACAGTCGTATATCCTTTGAAGTTGGATTGCTTTTTTGCATTCGTAGCTGTTACCTATTAAACAGCAACCATCCTCATCCTGGTATACAGTATATAAACATGCTTTAAATAAGGTGAACCCACCTTGATTCATATGCAAAGGATGGTGATAGGTAATTTTACATAGCTAATCACTCCACTGTCACCTGGCTTTGCAGGCGTCCATCTCGTACCAGCCAGAAGACAGGATTTGTGCTACAAGATGATAAATACAACCCCGACAGAGCTGTGAGGAAAGAGATCAACCAAGTGCTGGTTTACTGTAGATTCAAGAATCAGGGCTGCCCCTGGGAAGGTTGTCTGCAGTATTTTGAGGTACGTTTCTTCCTCATTTAGAACCCTGTAAGTCAAGGTTTCATAGTGCAACAATGCAACAGTACCAACTAATAGCCAGAGTGTTAGTTCCTGTCATGTGACCTTACAGTAACTAATAGCTAGAGTGTTAGTTCCTGCCATGTGGCCTTATAGTATCAGCAGTTATTGTAATATATATCTGAAATATAGCAAAGCCATTGTATTGCAGGCCGCCAAAGTCTTTACCGTTCAACATTTGCCCTCCATTGCTATTTTTTTCATGATGAAGGCCTGCACTGCAAAAACCAATTGGAGATCAATTACATCTATAGATCTCCAATTTCAGTAAACAATGAAGCTAATTATAAGTCACGTATTACAGGGCTACAGTTGAAGAATGCTAGAAGTGCAGCTGCAGTTGTGGTATTTCTTAATTTGCAGGAGCCGTATAGAAATGTTAGATTCACTTCTAACATTTCTATAATCCCTTAACTGTTAGTTACCTATAATATATGACTTAGCTTAATTGTTTATTGATAGTGGTCAAGGAATCTGCTTGTATGCATATTTTTGTGCAGCTCTGCACATTGTTGTGCAACTCTGCAGTGCATGCATGCATGCATGCCTATACACTGTATAGTATGTAGTAGTGATTGGAGGGTGTTCGCAACAGAGCATAAGTAGGCTTAGAGCGAGTATATGAACGTGGACTGCCTGGGGCGCTTTTATTAGTCAAAAATGATTTAGCTCCGATCCTAAAGTTGTAGCTTGATTCTTGTGAGTGTGTGTGGTTGACTGTCTTGCCTGTTCCTCTACAGAGCCACGTCCTGGACTGCAAGTATCGTCCAGTGAAGTGTCCCAACCATGGGTGCTCACAGCTCCTGCCCAGGGAACAGATGGACAGACATATCGACACAGAATGCATGTTTCGACAAATCTACTGTGACGACTGTGGTCATACAATGCCAGCAGCTGAACTACCAGAGCATCGCGACACTTGCACTGAGTATACCATTGACTGCTCAGAGTGCAGAACACCTGTAAAAAGAAAGGACTTGTCAGCTCATCTACTGAACAGCTGCCCAGCACCAACATGCACCATACCTGGCTGTGAGAAGAAAGTGAGTTATTGATGACTGAGTGTTTTCTGTAATAACAGTACGAAACACTCAGCCTACAGCAACTGTTGGCCTAAGCATTTATTGTACCAAGAAGGGAGGAGGGCAGCCTCACCATAGCCAACTCCACTGGTCCAGTGCCTATATCAGAGTTGTATCCAACGCAGTTCTCACACCAATCAGATTGCATGCATAGAACTTGCCATTGCAGCAGCTTAGCTAATTGAGATAGCTACTGCACCAGTGTGCAGAGTAAGCCCACAAGACTAATGGTACACTGGGGTGAATGGTTGGAGACACTTCAGTAAGTACATGTAATCACTACTGTTATTGGAATCTTGTCTGCTGCAGACAAGGGTATGTAGGGGAGATTTCCCAGGGGCTTTCCCTGGGAATTCCCCTCCAACATTGTTTTCTATAGATGCCATGCATAGTTGTATCTCATTACAGCTCAGCAGAAACACTGCTCAGAGTGATCCAAATTCAGTGGCTCACCATATCTTGAACCCTCTGATCCTGTTTCAACATGTGCTGACACTTGCTGCTGTTATAAGTGATGTAAAAACTACAGTAGACTCTCTAGTGCGTGACTTCAGTAGCAGACAAAGCTCACCAAGGGACACAGTACACCCAGCAGATTTAACCCGAGTTCATGCTGAAATGCAAAGATCAATCAAAAATGTGACTGATCAACTAGAAGGTTTGAAACACAGCACTACTGGTGTAAAGGATAAAAACTTAGAAGTAAATTTAAAAGACGTTCATAGCAAGCTACACCAAATGGATGAAAAGTTGAGGCAACAACAGCAACAGCTTCAAAGAATACAGAACCAGCAAGCTGGTAGTACTGTGCTTGGTAGTTGGGGTGGGACGAAATCTTATCAAGGAGAGGGAATAGTTGAAAGCAGAATTGTCCAGCTTGAGAAGAAGCTTGAAGAGACGGAGAGGCAGACGGCTATGATGAAGGTCCATATATCAGAGCTAGAACTTCAGCTCCAGGCGTCCCTCGCTAGCACTCACAACGGCTCCTTTCTGTGGAGGATTCCAGACATTTCACGAAGGAGAAGGGATGCCATTGAGGAGAGAATAACCTCGATCTACAGTCCACCATTTTACACGGGAAGGAACGGATACAAAATGTGTATCCGTGCCTACCTCAACGGAGATGGAATTGGCTACAAGACCCATCTTTCAATCTTCTTTGTCCTCATGAAGGGAGAGTATGACCCTCTGTTGAAGTGGCCTTTCGAGTTTAAGGTGTCCCTCATTCTGGTCGACCAGAACCACCGGAAACACATAGTCCAGACCTTCAAGCCCACCCCAGAGAGCAGCTCATTCCAACAGCCACATTCAGATATGAATGTCGCCAGTGGGTGCCCCCAGTTTGCCAAGCTGAATGTACTAGATGATGAGAACTATGTCAAAGATGATGTCCTATACTTGAAGTGTATCATCGATACATCTCGTATTTTCCACCCATAGCTATGTGTGGACGAGTGAATTTATTTGCTAAGTAAAAGTCTGCTGCCAAGCTGAAATGCAAATGCCAGACTTCTAGGGACTACATTTCATTTCACACAATATGAAAACAAATGAAAGCGGAGCCACGCCACAGAAAGCTATTGCTCAAAGATAAAATCCATACTTTGTTTTCTTTTTTTTGTTGTTAAAAGCTACATGTAGCTACCTATAATAGCAAACTGTTATGATGGATGTGCTGCACTATCAATGAATTATTATGGTTAGTCAATCTAGCATGTTGCTAGAGAGAATCTGCTTGTTTGTTGGTTGCTAACAATGTCATTAATTTTGATCTAATCATGAGTTCTCAAGTATCTGACTTTTCTCTGCTTGAAACAAGTTAAGGGTAAAACAAGTTTTAGAAACTTGCATTTCTTGGATTTACCGGTCCCTTAACATATTTAGCCGACATGTCAGTCACTATGCTCTCGCACAAGCAGTGGAGTTTCTAGCCTCGTTCCTGACCATCTTGTCGGGGAAAATTTAGCTCAAGAGGCTGTAGATCACTGGAGTTAAACCAGCAAGTTGAACTGTCTCGATCCAAGCCTTGGACCAATGAGAGGGGCGGTCCATGTGTCTCCATGGCCTGTGTAGTCGTAAATGAGCCCTTGCCAGGCTCCTCCAACTGCAGTGGGGCGAATGAGCTATTTGGGTGTAGCCATGGCCCAGGTAATTTCCTCTAGTCCAACCGTATAATTATGTTCTCCTTCTCGGGCCAGCAGAGTTCCAGTAAGGCCGCAGCCCAGCGTTATGGTTCAACCATTGGGGTCTCTTCAGAGGGAGAGACGTTACGGGTCGGCTCCTAGTGGGGCTCTGATGGCACAATCATAATGATCATGGGTAATAATGACCAGACTGGCATTTAGTGAAATGTTTGTAGGAGTATAACACTGTACTATAATACTACTATGCAAATCATCAAAGATGGAAGAAAAAACCTCCTATATAGCTACATTTCATCTTTAAAAAAACTTGCTGCATGCCTGACATGTCCCAGTAGCTGAGTGGGTAAGAGTAGTAATCAGAGGGGATCCCCAATGCCCACTTCTGTATAAAATAAATTATACTTATAAACACTGCACTGCGTATTTTGTGTTGCTTATTGTATGATTTGCCCTCAGTCCACAGATATAGTGCTACAGAGGATGAGTAGATGTGGAGAAAATAGCTTTATTTCTACAATGTCATGGTTTGATGCTCAGCTCTCAAAAGTGGAATACATGTAATACTAAACTACTGCTCATGTATCTGCTACAATTTTGTGAACAAATTACATGTAGTGAAAACCACAAAATATACAGGAATCTATGGTTTCTATACTGCATGATTGAAAAAAGTTTGATTCAATGCACGTATAGGTATACAGGAGAATCCCTAGCTGGTCAACTTTGTCTTAACTAATACAGACTATATGAAAATTAGTTTAGCTTCAAATCTGGTGCAATCTAACACTCTTACAACAATTATTCTGATAAATAAACAGTAGCTGCATGTATATAATTAGAAATGAAATTCTCACACTGTTATTATGGTCTTCAGTCCAGTAAACTTCAGCTATATAACATAAGTATCATGTTAAACTGGTATGAGTGGGCCTAGGTACACTTTCCTATTTTGCCATAGCTTCCATTTCTGTGAATTGTCATAGTGTGTGTACATGTATGGTGAAAAGAATAATCAAGAATAGCTTCTCAGTAATCTTGCCATTTATTGACAGTACAAAAGTATATTACACATATTATGCATACTAACCGAATCAATTAAACTCAGTGTGGGTAAAAAAATTACCATCACACAAGTGAATAAAACATCAACACCTATGGAAAGAGTGGTAATGGTGTATTAAAAAATCATCATGATATAAACATTACTAGTCTGTCAAGTTTATAGTCAGGCATACAAAATACAAGTGTAGCATACAGTTGCCCATTCCCTTTTCATCATTCAATACGGCTAATGATGAATGGCAGAATTTGTCATATTAAAGTTATGTTGCTATCTTACTAACTAAAGTCTTTCTTTTTAATGACAGTAATTAATATTAACAGAAACAGGCACATGCGAGATTTTGTTTTGGCGGTATAGGGATTACAGATTTTGTATAATTGTAAAACGGAAAAGCATGAAGGATCGAAATTCATAACCCTAAGTACAGATTTAGCGAAATGACTGTAGCCTGGCCCATACTATAGACACTTGCAGGTAGTCTGGACACAACTCTGAACAATTAAAAGGTAAAGAAATCATGTGTACCCGGGGTAGTATGACATGGAGCATTAATAGTTAATATAGCTAATTAACAAAAGAAAGCCTGCATGGTTTTAGTAATAAACTATGAAAAACTCACTCAAAAGTGTTACTACAATGTTTCCAGTGTATATAATTCCCACAAGATATAAGGCTATCCATAGTAGAATTAGGAGGCGAGTGGGTTTTCCAACTGTCACATATTCAGTTTCTGCATTGAATAAGAGGTCGTGGACTATTGTCGGTATAATCAAGGTATATGTCACTCACCTTCCAATAAGAGTATATATATTCTAAGAAAAAATGGGATCACCAAAATCACTGACGTCAATAGCCCACCATAATAGTTAAGATACTGGACCAGCCCACTGTAATAAACTGAGAAGAATTTTTTTTTAGAAATAATAACTTATTCACTAAGCAATAATTATATCCTTACCTTGTTCTGTACTCATAGTCCAAGGTTTATTGTAATAAACTGAGAGGAAAATAAAAATCATAACTAATTCACTAAGCAATAATTATATCCTTTAAGTTACATTGTAAGATTAGAAGACCGCTCCAAATGAAGAAAAGCAATATCAGAATTCTTACTCTTCCCACATGTAACTCTGAGTTTAGTAGTTTAAATTCTGTATAAAAAAGAAACTGTTAACGTTAGCATGTATAACCATACACTATCACATAAACTAATATTTCACTACAAGTAAAGAAAGAAATAGTTTCGAGTGTGTTCTCTATATCTTGCAAATAATATGCTGCATACAATATTAAATGCTTATTTGACATGCAATACTTTGGTAGCTTATTATTTCATTATAGTATAGCTGTGATATTGATATAACTACGTACATAAAACACATAAATATTATACCAGTACCACTTTCCAGTAGCACTGCTTATAATAATGAGCATGGCACAGTATATCCTAACTTTAAGATCATCTAGATACACAAGATAAGAATACTCACTAGTGCACATGAAATAGGCTAATGTAAGGATACAGATGCGCTGAGCTGTGTCAAAGCCACACAATATCAGAGTTATATCAACATCAGAGGAGAATGCTGGGAAATGAAAACACATTATATCACGTTAGGAATGAAAATAGTAGAGAGAGACTTTCTTACCAATGGTCAAGGGGGCCTCGGTATGTTCTAGATCATAGAGAAGCGAGAAAGGATTTTTTTCTTTCTTCCAATAGTGCATCGGTATTGCAGCACAATAGATAATAATCATGAAATAGGTGTAGAAGTGAATCCATGTTGCTAAATGGCTGATATATCGACCTGTATCATGTGTACAAACCATTGTGCTTGTTAATATTATATTGAAGCTTTGATTAAAAGCACTTACGATAAACATGGATGACAAGAGAAAGTAACACAATTGTTGGTGCTACATCCCACGCAAAGTAGAAGAGTGTGGCTATTTCTACTCTCTTTGATTGTTCATTATTATCACTGCTTCGTTTGGTCAAGTGGTGGCTGTTTGAACCACTAAAACCTACATGAGTTAAGAGAGCAACTTTATAATATAATGTATAGTTCTCGGGTGGCTCTGATTGCATTCGGTAATTAAAGTTCTCACATTACCACCCACGGAACAGACAAGAAGTACCTTTCATCCCTTATTTCTAATGTGGTGGGACTCATTCGTTGGAAACCGCAACTCTGCCAGGTAACACGCTTCATTTTAGTCCCTGTTAGTTGGCACATACTTAGTAGTCTGTGCTACTCAGTATAATCTTAAACACTGGCAGTGTGCAACAACTTCCAGAGCGTCGCTAGCAGCCAACCAGTAAAATTTCTCCCTCCCAATCATCTTAGCTTAGTTGTCTGGTAGGTGAGTGGTAATGTGAGAACCTTAATTAGCGAGAACAACTTTATTTTGATAAGTACAGATAATTATATTGGAGTGTTATTATTTACCTGTAAGTGTTGTTATAAATGCTGCAATCGTTACCACAGAAATGCAGACGGTACAGCACATACACAGTGGCCCCTCCAATGAGATCGCAGGACAACAAGTTTCTAATATTATGCACAAAAAAGTATAATATAGTACTATTACACATACTCATGCACTATTCTCGAAAAGTACCTTTAACTTTGTGTGTGGTTCTGTCACTGCCATTTTCCAAATGCAGTTTCGCTTCCCTACCTATAGTAATTTACAACTAATCACTCATTGTGTGTATGATGATCATAAATTAGTTTGCACACTGAGAACATAATAGTCACCCACCCCATTGCCCCTAATTGTTATGTAGTGTATACATGCATTGGAGTAATGTATAGCTAGATCACACCTACCTAATGCAAAGCTGTGTTCATTAAGACTGAGGGTGAAGCCCAAGGTCTTATTGAGTACATTTACGCTGAGTGCAAGGTGTAATGCATGGTAGCAAGGGCGCATCGAGCCACCGAAGGCGGCGAGAGGGCATGCAACTTCCTATAGTGCACGTATAGACAGCGTAATGCTAAATGTTACTAAAAATAGCGCTTCCGGGTAACGCGTGGTAGTGAGTAATTCAAATTCTATGTTTAGTAACATTCAGTCTATACACGTTGCATGCCCTCTCGCCACCTTTGGCGGCTCGATGCGCCCTTGATGGTAGTTGTCTAGCTCAGCAGCATTATGGTACTTGGCTTGCCAAGTGGGCATCTTGGGATTGAAGAAATCCACTTCTGCTGTTTTATACACACAAGTTATTTACTTATTTACAACAGCAAATCTGTACCCAAGCCATATAATACACACCTAGACATAGATTTAACCCTGCAGCTGTGCATATGCACACAACCGTTTCCCTCATAGCCAGGAGCTAAGTCTGGCCTGGGTGTGGAAGGCTATGAGGCTATACCACCTGCAGCTGTATGCATTTGTTTAGCCTAGACCCCTGCCCCGGCCCTTGACCAGGCATCATCCATACTGCATGCATGTGAGTGCTATTTTTCCACAGTGAACATACTATGTCTTGCATGTGTCTGATTCAGGTGACTTGAAGCAGTTTTGTTCAAATATTTTGCCTATAGGAAAAGAAACATAAGTCTTCAGCTGATTACATACACTACATGTAGCTATATAGATTCTATCTGGTCCATGGCCAGGTGCTATAATACTCTGCATCAAAACTTATGCCTATATCTACCATTCATCTTATACATGATCAGCATGATTAATCATCTAAATTCGATGTTAAGACGTTGCTAGATGATTGCTAAATAACACATCACCATCTGTGGTGACAAAGTGATATAAATACTGTATCTTAATAATTCACTGTAAAAATAGAGTGGTCGTTTTAACCCATATAAGGTTAGCTCAGTTGACAGAATGCACATTAAGTGCACAACAGTAAGATCACTTTACCCAGTTAAATCTTTGGTGGGGATAGCAACAGGCTGCATAGAAAAGTATGCATTGTTAATTGGCCTTTCTGTCCTTTTGAAATTGGAGAAATATTCGTGTAAAGTGATCCACTTGTTTACACATTGTTTTGTAGACATGCAGCAACTTTGTACCAACTAAATCACAAGAACAGTGACCTCTCTGTAGCTGTTAATGTACTATAGGAATAATACACTACCTCATTTCTTTCTGATGTAGTCGACGTCGTCAATAATGGTGCTCTAACATCTGACTCAGAGTCATCTGCAGCAAAATGTAGGAGTATGAGTTTGAGATTTTACCCGAATACAGTTGTGTTGCATAATTGTATGATTGTAGTACAGCCGTATCTACATGAATGCATATATGGCCGATAGCAATGGTCTGAGTAAGCACAAATTGTATGCAGTTACTGTAGTCTATGTGGGGGTAGTGCTAGAAGTTTAAAATTCCTTAGTGATTATTTGGTTCATAGTTTTATGTAATTGGATACTACAATATATACATTCGCTATAAAGTCTACTAAATTAAATGAATACAGTAAATAAATGAATGCGCTTACCGCTGTCAAGAATATCTTGGTAATAGGCCTCTAACGTTCTGACAACATCTTGCAATGAAGGCTCACTTTGCAGGATATCAATGAACTTTCCAAACGGTTGAGAAGGTTTAGAATCACTCTTGATCCTTGATTCAACAGCCTCCATCATTGAAGAAACTTTATCAGAGCTGGAAATGGCCTGTGTATTCAAGATGTCAGCCGCTCTCTGTGCAGATATGAAGCCTTCTTCCTGGAGTTTCTGGGAGAGCCAGAGTGGACCTGCAGACTTTGTAATTCTGTCTACAACCATTGACAACTTTCTCTGGAGTGTCTGCGATTCTGGACATACTCCACTTCTTAGTGTAGTCATTGCTGTCATACACTGGCAACTCTGATAGGTTCAAAAGTGGTTGCATGCCGATTTTGTGGTGCGTGCATTGTTGTATTGGCTATAAATATAACATGGCAGTGCATATGGATTTTAGGCATAAGATCTCAGGAATTATATTTTTCATATAGTATAATATTATCTAGCTATATAGTAGCTACTCATGTTTACTTCTTTCATTACATGCAATAGTATTCTTGCAGTCATAAGTACTGCTGTACAATTTCTTTCAAACAGAAGTTTGCTACAAGATTACACAATGGAGTGGGCGGAAGGGTGATTACAGCCGCTGTTGTAGTGCTAGACTCAGTGAGTCTTCCAACTCAGCTGAATGGCTAACTATTACCATCTCACTCAGATACATGACAGATCCATCTGTTATGCAACCCTTCCTGAAAGTTGAAGGCTTTGCTTCAGGGTGGGTAATAAATAATACCGGAGACACCAAACACTGCTCTGTAGAATTGCGGAAACACTTGCGATTGCTGCTTCTCACTCATGATTATGAGCCTACAAATTCTTCTGCCTCTGCGCATCAGGTAGTTATACGTATCGTTTTCTCTACATACACTCTCAGTAAATACATCCGCTTTCAGTCGCCCTTCGACGTGCAACGGCTGCGGGTTACTAATGATTAGCGTACTTGAACCTTATTGGCTTTATATCCCAAACAATTAAAACTTAAACTAGGGCAAGCAGGTGAGGTCGAAAATTCTGTCAGGCACTGTTATCCTGAGACCGCTAGCTACGCCCTCTGTCTCAAAGAGTGGGTGGGGCCGCTATGACTCACCTTGCCTTTTGCTTGGTATAACGAAAACAGCTTACAGCAATGTTCAGTGCAGTTAGACCATAGATATTGAACTTAGATGTATGCCGCCTTCTAGCTAGCCGCGCCCACTTAAATAACAGAAATATTGCAGTATCATTAAATTAGAAGACTAGCCCATAACCCTAGCGCCCCGACATATACAGTATATAGTATACAGGCGCCAGCGGTTGGAAGGTGTCACGTGTCCGTCAAGACGTCACACGTTGCGCGTACAGCGTTCCTAGTATAGTCTCGGGTACTCGAGACTACAGCGTTCCATGGAGAAGAATACGGAAGTTATGCAAAGTTATACGGTATCTGGCCCACAACCTCCGGTGTTTGGTAACTGGGGCATGTCTGAGCAAGCCCGATCCTATAGTGAACATGGTTACTTCAGTTTTCATCTTATGTATTCTTTTCCCCAAATGGATAAATGGCACTTTAGTCTTACGTATTACATTATTACCAAGAGATACCATTGCCTAATGATGATGACAATGACTTTCTGCTCACAATTATAGCTGACTAGTTGTTTTGACTGCTTAGTGGTTACATGAATTTCAGATGTCTGAGTAAGAAGGGCTTCAAAGTGGGTAGCTAAGTTGTTCTTTACTATAGACTATGACCTATGAAATATCAAGTTCCACAAATTGCTCACTTAGAGGCTTATAACTTAAAGCTTCATACTCAGACATCTGAAATTCAGGTAACCACTAAAAACACATTTTTGCAGTGAAGATATGAAGCAAAGTGCTCTATATTTAAAGAGTTCTTCTCTTTATAGGCTTGGAGCACTGTAGTGCTGCTTACTATAAAGAACAATCATACTAAATCAGTGAGCTACAATAAAGGGAATCTCCAGTGCCTGGTAAGCTCCAATCCTAGTCAGGCATACAAAGAACACGTGCATCAAAAAATACAAAATGAAGTGTAAGGCGCACAGTCAGTCCTGCTCACTACTACATGCAGAGTTAACAAGTCACATTTTAGTCATGTAGTTGTGTATCCCATTTGCTCGACAAAGGAATGACCTACTTGGCGGCCACTGTTGTCAGAAATGGTTGCAGCCCCTTAAAAAAAGGCACTGCTGACAAGCTTCACCTCTGATCCAGGCACCAAGGCAGTCATGTTATAAACTTGGCTCCTGATTCTCAGTCTCCAAGCTGAGCAGTAGGTTTGGTGGGACGTGGAAGAGGTCCAGTGGGGTGAATTTGAGGGATCCTGTGGATTCAAAATGTTGAGATCGAATTCACTATTGTCCAGTACGTTGACACCTTGGACCGGAGACTGGTAATCCCAGTTTGACAATGGTGGGTATTCAAGCCCCATCTTACCAGTAGGATACACAGGGGGATGAAGCTCAGACCCGACGATCCATTGATCCTGCTGTTTCGTTGGCCAATAGAAAACCAGCACGTAGACGGTTTGGTCGTTCATGACCACCCCCAACCAGTTCCCAACGTACAGTTGATTGGATAAACGCCCAGCATGTGCTACCAGCGATGCCTCCATGTCAGATGGTAGAGACGGTGGGGAGAAACTCTGTCGATCTAACCAGAGGTTGCCACCCCCAAGTTCAGTCGTCATCCCATCCATTGTTATGGTGCCTCCCTCAATGGTTAGAGATGGCATTGCGAACTCATAAGAGTTTCTACCGATTGCACTGGATGCTCCCTCCAGGACCATACCAAAAGCATCCTTCAGCACAAATACTGCACTGACACCGTGTGTCACATCAGTTATCTCCAACTTGTACGTGGCCCCAGACAGGCCCAGGGTTCCAGAAGTTAGCACACAGGTCATGCTCATTGTTGACAACGCGTCGTGTGTTTCAAGTGACCAAACTGTGGACGTGGGAGGAGGAATGATGAGTCCAATGTTCTTTCCGGGTACAGGAACGGGTGAAAACCCTAAGCCTACAGACCAGTGTGAGGACAGTTGTTGGTTTGAAGGAGTGCCAATCCCGTAAAAGATCACACTAGCGGTCTCTTCGTGGTTTGGAGAACGTATAGCGTAGTGTCTCAACCAGAATGGTAAAGTGCTTAGAATTCGACTGGTCATATGTCCACCCTACATATAGTACCACCACTCTATCGGAAAATCCCAAAGGGGGCCCATTGCGCCGGGCAGCGCAGGGCTGTAAGGGACGTGGCCAAACGGCACTGGGTAACTCAACGGACTCTCGACGTTCATCTTGAACGACACCGGGCAACTCAGCGAACTCCCGACGTTCGTCACGGTCTTGCTGCAAGTGCACCCCATCAGAATGATCTCAGTTTTGCGTCAATTCGAGAGGTATTAAAGGTCTGGGATTTCTGGACAAACTTTGTCGAGATCTTGTTCTCTAGCGCCACTTCTATACTAGCTGGAGTACTGGCTGCCAGTACTGACCGATAAACTGCCAAGAGATGGCGCTGGCGCTTGGTCCACCCCTATATGGTCCACCGCAAGTATGTCTTTAATTACCGCATCTGAGAGTTGTTTTCGGGTGTCTTTATTCGGTGGACTGGAATGGACCACTGGACTACTGGAATAGACTACTGGAACACTGGAATGGAATACTGGAATGGATTACTGGAATGGCTACTTATCTCACAAGATGCTCGTTATAGGGGGGAAGGCGGGGCTTGGACCGGACAGTAACTACAGCAATGTGTATTTCATCACTGCAATGTACCTTGCGTTCAGGCTTACTGCCCATACTTTAAATAGGTAATGCTGCAGCTTAACTGTAGTCTTGGGTACCCAGACCCTCGCTCAACTGCTTCCTGTGCATACTGAGCACTTGGCCCTGCCCACATGGGTCATATCTAGACCCAACTTTTATACCTTTGTTTTTTTGTTTTGATGTTTATACTTTATACTGCTCCCCAGGTTTAGCAGCCTCGTTCCCAGGCCTTCCCCATACGAGCAAGCAAAATGAGCGCCACTTTGCTCGCTTGTGTGGAAATGATGAGGCCACAGGTTTAGCATTGTGACTTTGCTTTAGTGATTATGTTCTGTACTAGCCTCGTTCCCAGGCCCCCGCTTTATTTGGTTACACTTACCTTTGTGCAACCATATAAAGTGGGGGCCAGCTGGGAACGAGGGTAGTTCTGTGCCACTTTATAGCTGAAACACTTCTGTGTATGCATTATCTGTTGGTTACTAGAGTTGCAGCTAATACAGACAGTGGATATTATTGTCATTGATATGTGATATTGCAGCACTTTGACATGTGCACCTCGTTATCAGAGCCATATGTCTGAAATGCATTGTTTGCTGTCAAAGCTGTGTACTATGCTGGCTACATCAGTGTAGTAGAGAGTCATGATTATAACTGATGAGCAGATTGTCATCATAGCGCTTTGGCATGTGATCATGAGCTATATCCATACTATGATAGCCATGTAAGGTATCACAATCAGCAGAACATTGTTCCCTTACAAAAGCTGTGTAGCATAAAATGATAATGATGCAACTCCAGCAACTGATCCATTGTTGAAATAACCTTTCCTTTTTAGCAGTGTGCATGCATGCATGCATGCATGTGTACGATTGTCATTGATACTTCAAACTTGTGACAGGCATGTTCCAGTAGTCCATTCCAGTGTTCCAGTAGTCCATTCCAGTAGTCCAGTGATCCATTCCAGTCTACCGAATAAAGACTCCCAGTGGCTACCTGAATTTCAGATGCCTGAGTATGAAGGTAGGTGTTAGACCACAAAGTGGGTAATTTGTTTCCTTCCTATGAAGCTTGACATTCCATAGTCAATTTCCATAGCAAGGAACAAATTACCCACTTTGTGGCCTAACTCCTACCTATCATATATACGTATCAAGTGCACTCCAAGCTTTCTTAGTGTTCCTGCATGGTGGCTAGTGCATGCTGCCATATTATAGCTGAAGAAATGGTTAAGCAACATGCATAATACCAATTACCTGTCATTGTTCCAGTGTCATATGATGCCAAAAATGTAATAGAGTATGCATAGACAATCAGGAGCCATGGGATGAAGACTGCAATTAGCTTGGTGAAGGATAATACGACTGCTCAGCTTCATGCCAGTTGTAATAGTGCATTAACATTTGGAGGATACTATTGTCAGATATGTGCTAAACTATGACTTATCAATGTAGCTGGACCAAGTTTGTAGTCTAATTGGCCCGTCCCCTAAGCATTAGAACTTTTAACCTGGATATTAACTGTATACTCCTGTGTATTAATCTTCCATAGTAAAATCAATGGGATTTTGGGAAGTACTATAATTAGTGGCACCCCATGTGACTGTTCAATAACATGATAATTATTATACAGGTGTTTTCAACGCTAGTAAGCTTCAGTATGCTACTACTATAAAAAAAAATGACTTTATCAAAAAAAGAATTATAATAGTATATGGTGCCTCTAGATCTAGCTACAGAAATGAACGGAAAACCTCTGACATCATTAAAGCATACTGCAACACTTGTTGTACCACATGTTACACAAACATCTGCAATGGAGAGGTAGCAGAACAACATTCATGAAACTATATCACATGGCATAAATGTATACTAATAGCTAGGCTATAGGCGATGGAAAGTCATTGGTCATTCAGATTAAGAGGCTGATCTATTTCTTAAATCTAAGATATGAAGGTCTAATTATCCATAGCCTCGTACCCAGGCCACGTACACTCCAACAAAAACGTTAATATTTTTCTGTGGGGGCGTGGACTAGGTATGAGGCAGCACTCTTTTTTATGCACAATTAACTTATACTGTGAAGTAGTATAGCCTCATTCCCAGTCTCTCGCTGTAGCTTTTTGTCACTTGCAGTACATGTACGTATGGTGTACTGGGAACAAGGCTATAGTCATGGACCATATATAGCTGAAGAAATGGTTAAGCAACATGCATAATTATACTTACCTGTCATTGTTCCAGTGTATATGATGCCAATAATGTAATAGAGTATGCATAGACAAAGGGCTGGGATGAAGACTGGCAATTAGCTTGGTGAATGATAACGTTTTCACACCTGTATTAAGAGGATACTATTATTTGCTAATATTTATCAATGTAGCTGGTACCAAGTTGTAGTAGTCTAATTGTAAAAAGGGCTTAGAACCAGAGTGGTCTAACCCACAGATATTGAACTTGCCCCCCTCCCCACAAACTTGAGAATATGCAATTTCAGTGAAATCCTAATGGGATTTGGTCATGCTAACAGTATGAATATTTAATTTTTAACTTTCAAGTTGTGCAATTTCCAGTAGCTACCATGGTTCTGAGCTCAAGTTGGACTAAAATTCTAATTCACTCACTTGAATAAATTCATCCAAATTGATAATGAAAGGAGTGCATGTGATTGCCTACTAATTACCCGAGCAAAAGGCCAATTTTCTGTTATGATAATCATTCATTTGAAGAAAACTTTTTACAATCACAGTTGGCCAGAGTGCATATAATTGTAGAAAAGGAAGAAAAATGGGCAACCCTCTTCTCCCAACGGAGCCCTAGGCCATGTGACACTGCCACGTGTTTTTGGTAATAATTAAGGACATGTGTGAACGGGCAGGTCGTTCCGGCTATATATAGACCGAGCCTTCAGCCTCTACCACTGGCTGTCCGCTATGGTACAGGGATCGTCATCGGGTCTGTTTAGTGTGCCAGGCTTTGGGAATCAAGGGAGGAACACGGACGGATCCTAGGCCATACTGTCCAAGACCACCGTGGCAGTTGCCAAACCACGTTACCCTCTACCTGAACACACATGGTCACAGCCCGGAGCTAACTGCTCCACCCACTATACATATGTTAGCATAAAAGTTAAGTTTTGATTATGGGTTTAATTAACGTAACACCGAAATCAATTACATTACGTCACACACAACTGAGCATGAGACTATACATGTACAAGCGTGACTCGAGACGAATTCTTTCAGCTCCTACATATTTTAAGAGTATTTATCAAGCTTGGGGACGGGAGAAGTTCAATATCTGTACATGTGGATTAGACCACTCTGGTTCTGAGCCCTTCAATTGGTATTAAAACTCCTTTTTTCCAACTGTAATCTACTAAGTTGAACTTCTCTAAGGGATAATATGTAGTTACTTATTTTACTATGTAAAATCAATGGAATTTGGGATGTACTATAATTAGTGGCACCCCATGTACTTATTAAACTTCATGTATAGGTGTCTAACCGATTTAGACCTAGTGTTATGATAACAGTGCCTCTATAAGTGACCGCTGCTAATTAGCCCTTTGAAGGAAGCAGCAAACCTGCCCCATGCTGAGCGCTTCAGTTATGATAGGCAGCCACTAATGTCATGAATAAAGATGAGGTATCTAAATCTGATAGATAGGTATCTATCAGATTTAGATACCTCATTAGGCAGGCATACTTCAAAGGATATTATTCATGACTAGGTCTAAATTTTGTTAGGGCTTTGGCCCCCTCAAGTTTCAGATGTTAATTCACTCACTTGAATAAATGTCCATGAGCCTAATGAAAGGGGGTCCTACAGTGAGCCCTAGACAACACCCAAGGAAAAGGCCAATTGTTACGAACCCAATAAGCAGTATATTTCTCTCTATAAATCTGGAAGTGGTATTATCTGCAGGGGAAATACGAAAATGATACACATAGCTCAGTTTAGAGGCATTGAATATATACTAATAGCTAGCTACAGGCATGATTTTTATAGGACATGTGTAAACACAGTGAAAATTACTGTATATAGACAGCGTAATTAAAGAATAAAACTACCACATAAAATATAGCTACAGCTAATATCAAAATACTCAACCAAAGTACTAACTAAAAACTACCTGGCATAATAGTTAATTTCTGCAGGTTGTAAGTTCTTTTCACCAACAGCGTGTAGACACAAAATGCATGGTGAGATGCAGACTATACTTTTTTAGCTTGTTACATGTTTGATTAACTTGCCTCTTTTTCATTTTAACCCCCTTGTTTTTCTTCAATTGTACCCTGAAAGACTATCTAGCTACAGCATTGCAGTCGAAGATTAGCATTTATTTGATATGGTCGGAGTTAACTTTATAAGCACAATACAATACTCATTTTTACAAGCTAAATGAGTAAATTCCTGATGAATTACATATCAAGTCTATGAATACTGCAATAACTTTAGTCTAGAGTTAGCACCATATTTTAAACCCAGGAGTCTCACCATTGCATTGAATGTTAGAGTATTATTATCCTTTTGTGTTGTATTTCTACAATTCCCATAGCCGCATGCACACTCACTGTACATGTAGAGCACATTGATGATCAGTACTCCTATCCCTAATAGAATCCATATCAACATGTAGACCAGATGGCACAGGCTTCCTGCATAGGAATGATGTACAAGTATGATGTGAATCCAACTTTGGTCAAGATACTAATGGATGTAGTGCACATCTGTACATGTGGGTCTAGTACGTTTAATCATGTTTAAGGGTGATCTCAAGAAAGTTTAAACCCTAGGCAACTTCGAGCACTTAGTTTAGTGCTCGTCTACTGCTCCTCTGGTACGTCAGGAACTCCAGTAGCTCAGTGGGTAAGAGCATCTGACCAGAAGTTCCTGGGTTTAATTCCAAGCTGGGCTTAAAGTTTTTTTTAACGTCTGATTTATACAGTGACACTCACATGGCAATGCAACTATTATGTCACACAGCACAAGGCCTTAGCAAAGGGGCCTATAATAATATTATTCCAAATTTAGTCAGGAAAGTACCTGGATACTTTGAGACTTGGAAGTGAGCCTCACCAAAAAACACCACTTCTTTTGCAATAAAATAGTGACAATTTTCTTATTCATGTATACCAGTATAGCGACAATCAAGAGCTAGGACAGATTACTGTAATATCCCATGTATTATAGTAGCCTCATTACCAGACTCCCCCCCCCCCCTCCCACATACAAAATAGAATGACTGAACTTGTTATATTATACACCCACTTATCAAATTCAGTTTGAAATGTACATGGGTATTATGCAGTTACATGCACTACAGTGTAGTGCATGTAACTGCATAATTCAGTCTGCAGTCTTACATGAAAACTTGACTCAATGCTGCAGATCTAGAAATGACTCACTATTTTAGCTATAGTATGCTCTCGAATCACTCTCGACTTAAGTGTTGGGTGTGCAAATACCCAAGCCTACCTTAGCCAGAGGTAAATCTGGGTGAGGAAGGTCTGGGTACGAGGCTATACATTGCACACCCTCATACTGGAATAACTGGATAGCCTCCTACCCAGACCTACCTCACCCAGATTTACCTCTGGCCAAAGAAGGCTTGGGTATGAGGCTAGTGCTGCTGCAACCTTCAAGGATTATACGTACAGCCACTGCAGCCATGCATCATAATTATTTTTTGACAGTTTTTAACATTGCCCCACACAGTTTGTTCATGGGGGTGTGGACGACTGGTCACATGAGCCCTGTACCGTCTGATACTGAACATGCAGCATGTTAACCATTTTTGTCAGTATCCAGATTTGAATACTCATTCAAATATTACTATATTCTTCTGCTATTACTATGTTCTTCCGTTCAGTGTAATATGGTACATTTTCATGTAGCTAACTATGACACCAGGCTTTTTATTTGTATGAGATGGGGAGTGAGGCTAGTACATGCAGTTACATTATATTCTGTTGTTAAAAGGGTTAGCAAGTAATTTGAGTATATGTAATATCAGGGTATAGTACCTTGCCGAATACACACGGGTATGCGTATGTATAAAACGAAAGAGAGTGATGTGAAGATCTTGATGTACTGCATGAGGTAGAAACCACACAACCCAAAGTCAATGACAACCTCCATGAAAGTTGTACGGTGTCCATCAAAGAGTGCTGAGTGGATATAAAAAATAGATGAGAGTACATTTTTGACCAAGCATGTCACATAATATACCTGATACTATCATCAACCTAGAGCCACTTTTCAGCTTCCATACTGCCATAACTAGTGTAGTACTGTAGATGAGAACTGTCACATAAGTGTAGAGCCGATATGCTGGTGATAGACGTTTCTTTAGATATCTACATCTACCTGCATGAAAGTATGAACTTCTCTCACTCTATATATATACGTATATATGATACAGTGTGCATGTAAAAAAAATGAGTACTATGGTAGATAAGAAAGACATATAGTGTAAAATTAGGCAGCTCACAGTAGGAAGTGATGACAAGAGCAAAACACAAAATTGTTGGAAATACTGTCCACAGAAAAGTGAAAAGTGTAACTGCTGAT